>VZRW01025866.1:0-12845 GCA_013398125.1 Aegotheles bennettii
TGCCGGCGGGGATCTCCCGTCAGCCGGGGCCGGCGCTGAGGGCAGCCCCAGCCATCCCGGCCGGACCGGTGCTCTCGGTCCCGGTTTCCAGAGGCCGGAGTGAGGACGGATCCCACAAACGCTGCCCCCGAGCTCCCTTTGGAGCACGGGGATGAGGCCGGTGCCTTCCTTTCCCCACGGGGCGGTGGCACCCCCGCAGAAGGCAGCGCAGAGCCCCAGCTCGGCCATGGCAGTGACACACAGCTCCCGTCCCAGGTTTTCCCATAGCGGCTCAGTGAAGACCCAGCTCTCACACCAGACCACCAGGCAGACCCGACCCCACACCGTCCTGGGGCAGCAGATCCGTTTTTCCGTGATCAGCTGAGCACAGGTCCCTGCCCAGGAGGTCTGTGTACATCCACATGTCAGTAATTCACTGTTCCAGCTTGTTTCTTCCATAAGAATCAGGGGCCACAGAACTCAGCCTGGAGAGAACACTGCTGTTGCTGATACAAAGTCTTTACCCTGCTTTACCCTGCAGAGGGAACTGCAAACAGCCCCCGGACCAGTGTCTAAACTGCAAGAGAAAGAAGCTTTGACACAGGCTTTTAGAAGTGTTTATTAACAGTTATTAGATGGAATGATGGCGCAATAGTGCAAACCCTGTGCAATTGGGAGAACACACTCCCTTCCCAGCTTTCACATTAACTTTATTATACAGGAGACATGGAATAAGGATTAAATACAAAATGGGTCAGTATGCTGCATTCACCACACTCCGTTGGGCTTTGGACCGTTCCCTCAGTGTATGTCAGTTCAGAGCTACATCAGCATGCGGAATGGCTGCTACCCCTGTCCAGCTCTACCAGCCAGCCAGAACCAGTGCTCATTTCCATTCACACACACCATCTCAGTCTGAAAAACCCAGCACTTCACCCGGCCAGTGACAGCACTTGCTGTTTCATAAGGAATGGAAAAGACCAGATGTTCACAAGCCACACATAATGCTTAGTACACTACAGGTGAGCTTCAGGAGTACTTCTTCAGAAGCAAGATTTTAGCTAACACTCATCTGTCTTGCTAGCTTGTAAACTTAGGTGCCCACTTCCTCATCTTTGTGTGATTTTCTCCCTGAAAGCTTCTGAAAACAACTAGGAGTGAGCAACTAAACCTTGTATTTCTAGTGCTTGAGAGTCAGCACTGGAAGAGATTTATTTGTTCACCAATAAACCACCAGCTGGTTTCTCTAAGGAAGCTGCATTGTTAGATTGGAAGTCAAAGAACATCCTGTCCTCAGGTGATGCATTTTGGAAAAAATCAACCCCAACCACGCTCAAAAAATTAAACAATGCCATTACAAGTCTCAAGGCAGAACTGACCAGCACGCAGTGGTTCCAGCTATCACTCATGCATATTTCTCCTTGCTTTACTAATCTGTAGCATCTTTCTCTTCAAGAGAATCTAGAACCACAGCCACTTGGAGACTAATGAAACCATGGGGCAGATGCAGACTTTAGAAACTCCTGGATTAAGGTAATGTGAGTCGGTGTTGTGCCCTCTTTGAATGTCACTCTTATTCCAGTCCAACAAAGTTACCTACACACATAAAATGTTAAAGTTGTGCCACTTGTCAAAACCAAGACATCTCCAATTATTGATCACACTTCAGCATACAGTTGGGACAGGGAATAATACATTACAGAAAGCAAAACCACAAGATTTTAGTTACATAAAACAATATAATTTGTATATAAACTGATAAATATTGTCTCCATGGTTCACTAATTCCAAATACTAGTTATCTGCACATTAGTTGCTAATATCTATTACTAGAAGTAGTTCCAGCTTGTGCTCTCTCAGGGTGGTCAATTCATTTCCGAGACTAGTCAGCCTGTTTGATCTGAGGGAAAAAAATCTCAGCAATAAGACTAGGTTCCATGTGAATATTTCACTTTTTTGACATCCAGATAATGAATCCTATGATTATAGAAGCCACAGCAAGACCAAGAATCAGGATACAGATCTTCTTACGGGATTTTTTCTAGTAAAAGAAGAAAAAAAGCCTCTGACACCAGGAACAGATGACAACAGAACAGAGCAAGTCTACCAGTTAATGTTACTAACTTTGGTGAACTAGAGCACTTCATACCCCTGCTTATTCAAGAGAAGTAACCAGCGTATCCTGAACACTTTTACATGTTCCTTAAGGTGCATGATACTACAGACAAATGTTAGTTTTAGGAGCACAGTGGTTTAGGAGACGCAGTTAAGTCAAAATGTGACGAGTTTCACTTTTCTTCAGGAAAACACAAGCTTTACTTCAACTTGACAACACCTACCATATGCTACCATACCATATCCTGAAGGGACAACACCATGGCTTCAAAGGAAAGCCAAACACCTCTAATTAAATCTAAAGATTTTCCAGGTAGGCCGAATAAAACCGCAAAGCAGTTCTCCAATACTATCTCCCCTTGGCCACTTAGAGTTGATGTAGAAATACTATTGAGTTTCTGCAGTTTAAATTATTTGATATACAGTTATTGTATTTTGATTTTACAGCTTTGATCACTTTATTCATCATAGGAAACTACAGTCTGTCCACATATGCCAAGTATATTTAACTTGGTACCTAAGGATTTGAGGATAGTTATATATAACCTCTTCCTTCTCCATCCAGAAAAACACATCCAATACATGTCCAAGAGCTCCCAAACTTAGATTTATAAACATACCTCAAAACTTTATGAAGGAAGCAATGGAGAGAGAGAGGATACTACTAAACGCCACCAGACGTTAAAAGCTACTTCCCCTCCCTTGCAGCAGCACTGAAGTTTTATTGTTCTCTAGTATCTCCTGACTTAACAGCTTGAAAAAGTCCAATTTTTTATCTTGTGTGGCAGCCTGAAGTCCCAGCAGTGAAACTCTGCACGGGTCTGACTGAAGCAGAACCCTTCACAGAACCTGAACCTACAGAGAACACTGAATATCGCACATAAAGGAGACTTAAGCAGCAATGAGAACCACGGCCAGAGATTTGGTGGGACAGGGAGGGTCTACAGGGACAGGGTCTACAGGGAGGATCTACAGGGACAGGGAGACTACAGGGTAGAAATTCTGCAGCTGGAAGGGTGCTGCAAATCCCAGTGACCAGAAGTTCCCCAAGTCTGGGCAAGGATTTTTGCACATCAGTGTCTTGGCCAATATGTTTACAAGATGGATACAACATAAGAATTTGTTGTTGTTTAACTGTTCTGCTAACTCCTGAGAATGGCAAAGACAGCTAAACACTTCCACTCGCTGAGCACAGCCATGTGAAGGGACAGACTGACCATATATCCTCTGAAGCACAAGGGTAATTTCAATACCTTTTTTTTACTTAAGTGCTTTATCTATTTCTTGCAGCAAAATTTTGAGTGAGTGCCAACTTGCAGCTATTTTTAATAACTTGTTTGGTGTGCTGCAGTCCTCAGCATGTGTCTTTGTTATGCCTGTTCCATTTTGCTCAACTGTACATTGACGACCATGCGGAATTTACCTGATAATACGCAGCTCTCTGTAACTGCTCACTGGCTCTTTCCACATGGACTTCTGCACTTTCCACATTTGCCTCTATGCTATCTATAGAAAAATAAGAGAACTCATTGTAAAATATTTCAGAGCTTCAGTGTTTAAAAAAAACCCTCCAAAACAGAAATACAATACTTCTACACCAAATACTGGAAAATTTAATCTATTAAACTAAAAAGAAACTTTGTATCATCCAAATACACTTACCAATCATATCTCCTTGGTCATGAATCATCATTGCTAAATCCTTAAATATCTGATTGACATCCAAAATGTCTGCCTGAAGACAACAGTTTGAGAAGTTATAACATACACTAGTTACCATTTTTGTAATCATTCTTAGTACCTATTCTGACCATTGCTCCAAGTGCCAGAATAGACACCATCATTCACTGACTGAGGTGACCTGATGTTTCTATCTGTGGAACTCGGGATTAACACAAGAGCCTATGATATTTTTGCTACTGTGCATTTGTTTCATTACACCACCAATTAGCACAGTATGGAATTGAGATGAACATTGTATCATCAGTTGCTCCTACCATCTCTGAAGGACCACCAGTCAACACTGAAGGAAAATATACCTAGTCTCCTTCAACAGGAGCAGGGAGATTGATCTTGGCATCAATCCTCTCTGCAAGGAACTCTGTTCCTCCACCTTCAGATCTCCTCAGCCCATCCCATTAGTTAGCACTGCACGACTTCTTTGGTTTATCTCCCGATACTGTTAACTGTGCAGCATCTACTGGTCACCTCTAATTGCCTGATTGCTGTTTCTCTTTCTTTAATGAGTTCAAGGTCCTGCTCAGTTATTGCCACATCTTCTTCCTGAGACTGCATTTGATTCCAATCTTCACCACTGGAAAGAGATGGAAAAAAAGTACAACTCTTTCTCTGAGTATAGGTACTTCCACACTTCATTTATAGCCAAGCGCCACTGAGATAAAGCTGAAAAGTTTCCTACAGAACAGTGCCCAGGTTCCTGGCGCTGCAACCATATGCAGAGACAGGACTGGTCTGTGACAAGTTACAGATGGGAACAATTTAAAAAAGGGATGGATCAGGAAAAGCAAAGAAACTGGAAAGCAGTTACACGTATAGAGTCCTCTGTTCTAGGATGTGACAATCTATAGCATTAGAGAAAAAACCTCCTTATTTCAGTTCCGCTTTTGTTTTAAAAAAACCCAAACCTGTGCCTTCCTTCCCTTTCACCATCACCCAAAACCAAAAAATCAGAACGGAAGTTTTGGCAGAGTAGCTTGCAAGCACATTATCAGAACAAAAGAGTACCTGACAAGCATCTAGATTCAAAGATTCTCACTTGCCGCCTGGCATTTGGAAATATTAAGTGTTTTAGTATTGTAATTCATTAGTCTAGTAAGGACTTCAAATTAAATCCCACATCAAAAGAGATGCTAAAAACCAAATAACTCTGCATCCCAGTCTACCTCTTTCCTGATGAGCTGGTGCTTCAGAACTGTTGCACAAGTTACACCAAGTATAGTGATGGCAGAACCCATAGCACAAGGCCATCTCTATGGTCAGCATAGAAAGTTCTTCAAGCGCAACATCTCCCTCTTCTCAACAAAGAGAAGTGTGCTGGAAAGCACTGTAGCATTCCAGTGTCAGGTATACAACACTAAGTTTTGAAGTCCCAAAGTACCAAAAGAAATGACGATCAACTACATGAGTAGGTCAGAGACACCTGACCACCCCAGCAGTTCAGCTCCAAGATGACAGTGAGGCTTTCAGATACTTAAGGCAGAACTTTCTGATGTAGCACACAAGAACAACTTCAAATGTGGAACAGCTGCTGCTATGCTCACCGAGCTCAGAGCCTCTGCATGCAATAGGTACCTGCCTGGTTCACCTTGCCTTCAAACTCACTGCAGCATCTGCACAACTGAACAACCTGGGGGTTTCACTCCTGATTCAGTGTGTGGAAGCACATGGCTGATAAGGGGATGCACAGCAAGCAGCTGATCAGATGAATGCAGTTTGCAGAGGGTGGATGTATAGATGAGACGTGTAAGCCAGGTGTCTCGATTTAGAAATTTAAAGGATTCATACAAATGGGGCCAACAGATTTCATCCCAGTTTTCTTAAAAATACACACAGTAGAAACAGACACAGTAACCACAGATACTCCTGGAGTTCTCCTTACTCACACTGTAGAGTTGATACAGCATTTTACAAACCTACCTGCTCTGCAGGCACACTGCTACTGCGGAACCGACACCACTGTCTGAGCAGTGACAGTGATGATTGTCTTGTTGTGCACGTTCTGGGGTTAGTTTGCCAGTGCATAACATCCAAGACTTCTGTACTTAAGGCCACCTCATCCACTACTCTGTAACAGCTCCAGCTGGGCTGCTAGATAACACCCAAACCCATGAAATAAATACACAGCTCTCTGTGGAAAGAGTCACTGTGAGGGACGTCCTGGCTGGTAATTATCGTGTGCTCATGGTCCAGAAAACCAGGAGCTCCAACTGCCACCTACCAGGGACTTCACTATTCCCCCCAGGGCAGTAATCACACAAGTGACATTTAAGGAGGATAAAATACTGTCATACACTGTAAAAAATTTGCTGCATATATTACAGGCACTGTAATAACTGCACTTCAAATATTTTTGCTTTGCATTCAGCTAGCAGAACCTGGCCCAAGTTACAATAACATTCTTGCCACAAAAACTTTAGTTACACACAGTTAAAACTATACATCAAAGTACAAGAAGCTGTTACCTATCAAATGAAACAAGCTGTTCTTCTCTGAACCGCTCATCAGCCTGGAAGAGAGAAACAGGTTTTTAGTCTTGCAGAATACCAGGACCACTTGCCACTTGCAAAATCAACAGCAGCATCTTAAAGACAAAGGCATATACTGACCAGAGAGTTCTTTGAGAATGCCACTGTCACATCTACTTTCTGATTTAACTTAGTTAAGATTAGATTTAGATTCATGTCTAGATTTAATTTTTAGATTCAGATTGTCTCTGCAAATCAGAGACCAAAAGCAGCCAGTCCATTTACTCAGACCAGCTGTCACTGTTTGTCACTCCCTTCCTCAACATGGAGCAAAACATTTAGAGCATAACCCAACCCATAAATGTGTTCCCTTATAGAAATTATGAATGTGTATTTAACACAAAGCCTCAAGGCAAGGGGAGAAAAATACTTTCACTGGCCTTTTTATTATGAATTCTTAGTAGCCCCAGTAATAGGGAGAAGATTTGAACATACGTTGGAGATATTAGCAGGAGAGAAACTATAAGAAAATAAAGAAACCTAGTGGGAGATTTAAGATGTAATTTAAGACGTAAGGTGTGGTAAGCTTCCATCTGACCTCTTAAACTGTATAGTCTAGGGCTGATACCAAGCAAAGAGCAGTCTGCAACACTTTGCTATTAACTATACTCTGACTCCATATCTCATCCTCCACAACATTTACAACTACCAGGATTCCTTCCCTCCTCTACAAACACTGACAAGCAGCATGCTGAAACCAGCACCTGATAATTACAGTAGGGAATGACAAAACCAACACACCGGGGCCTCACCTGCACTCACTCATGTGTCAGCAGACAGCTGGGAAGTTGGTAGGTGACTACAAGAGCTCTCAACAGACTTGCAGTCCACGATATCAATACAAAATTCCTATAAATACTTACAGAGATACGGGTGCCAGCTCTTGCCCTTGCCACAGTCTCTTTTTCCTTCTCTGACACTCGCCTCTGTACTGCCTGGAAGTTATTTAAGGCCGCGGAGAAGTCATTCATTAAACGTTCTTTCTGAAGCCTCTGTTGGCGCTAGAAAATTGAAACCAAAACAAGTGTTCAGAGATTCCCATTCATGATAACGTAACTGTCAGACTCAACAAAACCCATCATCATCATAACAACAGCAATGAATGCTGGCATTCAAGGAATATTTGGTTCCCGCATTCTGGGGCACTGTAGAGAACAAAAAGCCCACCATATTTTAATTAATTAACCCAAATGCTCTACACCATGCCTACTGCAGAACAGCTCTGTGCAATAAGGTTCTCTAATTTCAATCCAGTTTTAAGTCTGAAGCAGAGAGGCCTTCTACACCATTACTGTTCTTCAAGTCACATTCCAGTAATTTCATTTCATACCTTTTGGATGCCTACGATGCCTTTATCCTCCATTCCTTTAATCAGCCAACCTGGGAGTACTTAACCCCTTTATCTTTCTTACAAATATAGGAAGACCCACATGTCCAGAACTAACACCACCACCAATTACCCAGTTTCATAAACTGCCTCTCCCAGCCATGTCACACTGTAAGCCTGCTGTTATTTGACCAGAGAATATCCTCAGTCCTGATAACCACTTCAGTTTATCTTTTCTCCAAATACATTAGTTGTAATATTCCTTTTCATCCCCAGTTTACACTATCAACTTATTTAGCCTCCACAGAACATCTCCTTCGAGTGTCTCTGAGTTATGGGAAACAAGACGTTGTGAACAAGCTCGTCCCAAGGACACTTCATACTCTGGTCAGTTCTTATGTTTTCCATCAGATAGATTCCCAACAGCTGTCTCAGACTGCAGGCTTTCCAGGATTGCAATCCTTCCAGCAGTTCGTATCAATTCAACAGCCATTCCAAGGGAAGAAATGTTTTAAATTATTGTTTCCTATAATAAGCCACTCCAGCAGCCTCATAACACACTGCAGCTTCCCTCTGAGCCATCTGGAAGCCACAACCCTTCTGTCACAGGAGGTCCCCAGTGCGCTGATGCCAGCTCCTGCAAATTTGGATGGGACTGCGCCAACAGGCTTCTCTGTGCTTCAGAAGTCACTGCTGCATTCAGTGGGACACACACAATGGGATTTTGTTCACCAGTGGGAGTTTAACTGAGAAATACTTGCTGAACAAACAGGCAGAACGTTTATATGCTTACAACTGGCATATAAACCTTTAAATAGGGAATTAGAGTAAGACCACATCTGCTGACCCATATCCACAGATCATCCCACAATAGTACCACAAAGGCAGATGTATCAATATCGTGGTGGTGATTTAAAGTAGAGCAAGGAAACACCACCAGCAGAGGACTGTCCCTCCCCTTCCCCAGAGGGGGGACTCAAAGGACTATTTGGCAAGAGATAAAGTCATGATCATTGCCTCCCTGTACTTGGCTTTATTCAAATATGAGCAAGGTGAGTCAGCATCACCACCACCCCACCCCCCACTAATAAAGCCCAGGGAAGGGAAAGGGAAAGCTTTTTGGCATGATCAGATTTCATACTGACATGCACTTTACTAGGAGTTTTTATCCTAAAACACTGCCTTGCATCACCAGGCACTTTGTAAACAAGACCATTTTGCAGAAATTTACTCAGAAAACCAGAATTGCACACTCAGCTCCCCTCAAACACGAAGGGCTTCTCACTCTCACATGAGGAAGTTTTGTACCTGTCTGCTTCTGGGAAACATTGTCTGCTCAGTGTCACGTGGCAGGCAGCCAGCTTCACGTGTTTCCCTACTCCAGCAACACTCTCCATCACAAAAGCCTGCTGCCTCTTCAGCTGTGCCAATTCAAGCTTTGTGTGGTCAAAGCCAGTGTCATGAAAGAAGTGACTTTAAAATAGGCCCAGACAAATTCTGCGTGCCTACCTGTTCAGAAGCAGAGAGAGGCAGCGGCAGAGACCCCAACTCCTTTAGATATTCATTGGTCTCTTTGGCCAGGCAGTTTGCAGAATGCTGTAGTTGCTGTCTGAAATAAAAGATCAAAAACAAGTCACACAAACTTCTACCTAACAAGCAGCCTCTGAGCATTTCAGCTTCCAAACCAATGACCAAGTAGGGGTTCTGAGATCACACATCTTTCTGACGTTGGTTGTTTGGTTTGTTTTTAATGGAACAGAGATGCACTTTTAGCTTTTACCATCAACTTGACTCTGGACTACATTTTAAAAACAATTCAAGGAAGCCCTGTGCTCTCTGGTAACTTGGGTAATTCCATAGTTTTAAAAATACATTTTTCTCTGATGGCACGGAAGAGAAATTCAAGGCAGAGACAACTTTATTCAGTGACCATAGTCCCTCTTTTAGGGTGAATTCCTTGTGGTACCAACTAGTAACTACCTGTTCACTTCACAACCGCCAACTCCATTGGTTAAATGTACATTGATAAAAGTACAGAGACTCGGGGACATTAAATTCCTACATTTTTGTGAAAATTTATGGTCAGAGAGAGGAAAGATCCAACTTCTGCTTTGGAAAATGCTAGACTTGACCTTGAGGCTTTATGTTTTCCAACAACATTGTGATTCAAAGCTATTGTTGCAAAGGATCCAGTGCTGCAGCACCCTCATTGGTACCAGACTACATAGAGACATCACTTACACTGAACTTCAAGTCATCATCTTGTACATCAAAGATGCACTTTACTAGAAAGAATGCTGGTACTTCACGGGGAATGGAACTGCTTTATTTTTCCAGCCATATGCACAGAAACTAATAGTGTCAGCCAGGAAGATACAAAATACTCAAACAAGAACCAATTTTCAATGGACACAGGATGCTCAAGTGAAAGTCACCTGTTCAGCCCAAGAGATTCACAAACCAAAGCATTCAGGCTGTGCTGTTGTTCAAGTTGACCGCAATATGCGAGCTGAACAAACCACCCATGCATTTTTGTATTGAACTGGTATGGCAGCTGACAATCTGTGGAGTGCAGCCACTCTCACCTTGAAGGGGAGGGCCCTTTCTACAACGAAACTAAATGGAAAGACATTGGTTTGGTCACCAGTGGTTAGTTCTTTAATCTACCGATTAAATACAGATCGAGACAACTGAGCAGCTCAGGCAAACAAATTCCTTCCTCTCTCAGCTGGGCTCTGACCCCATCCTTCCCATGGAGTGTCTATAGCTCTCAACACAAGTTACGAACCTGAGTAAAGATCAGCGATTATAAAAAACGGGGCTGGAGCATGTTCAGAGACTCAGGGCACAGTCACGCAGAGAGATCATGGAAGAACTTACTTTCAAGTTTTCTTCCATGACTCCCAAAATCCTTCTTCTCATAACATGCTATTGATTCTTTACAAGCTTGGAAAAGTTGCATAGACATCCAGACTCCCCGTTCAGTCCCTCCAGGAGTCAGGTTGGACTCTGCCTGTTTAAATGTCTCCTGTATCGTCCCCCACTGCCATATTATTCTCCCGAAACTGCACATGGCATTTGGGCTGCCATACAGCACTGCTAATCTTTCTAGTGCCTAAATCCATCTGTGCCACAAGCTACTTCTTCACCAGTTATAGGTCTTCTTTGATGTTTCTTCTATGCTCCTATGTGAGGACCAAGTACCTGCTATGGCATTCATTTCTTCTAACTCACAGGTGAAGCTGCTACGGCCAGTCCTCAGAGCACAGCTAACGCATGGCTGATGTGCTATGACCATTTTTAAATAAACCATCCTGTTCCTAACTATTCCTGTACAGCAGCTTGGAGTGGCTGCTCCAGAATCCTGCAGAAACGCCTTAATTCACCCAGTAAACTACTCAACACCACCAGCCACTTTCGTTTGTAGGACTGTATCAAGTTCAAGTTCATCTAATAAAGCATCCCCCCAGAGCAAGTAACCCAGTTCCTCTAAGAATATAGACAGAAATGAAACAGGACCTACACAAATTCATTTCATACTTACAAGTTTTCCTGAAGCTTGCTGGAATCCTGCTTGGTTCCCAGCTGGCTCATCAAATTCTTTATTTGAGCAGCTGAAGACAAAGAGATCACAAGCTGAGTTAGTAAGACAAGTTCTAGTGTATTTTATTCTTTCCTGAATGCATTCTTCCAGCTTTCCCCAATGGATTTCTCCCAATGTTTGACTTAAGCTGGTAAGACAACACTCACATTCTTTGCTTTAAATGCAAGGTGTATTCTAAACATCCTCATTTAGACACGACCCAGCCTGACTTTCAGATAAGAAAGCGATAGTGAGGCACACGTACTCTGAAGACAAGTCTGTGGAGGTAAAAGACTGTGCCCTCCTCTTCCTCAGCCCTTTCAGACCGACCAGCACAGCTGTCTGTTTCTACCAGCATTGCTGTTTCTGTATTTTAGGCTCTCACTGCTCCAGAACAACTTCACTGTGCTGTGTTGCCACTTCTGCACAGTCTGAAGTTCCTCTGATCAGCAGTGCTCTGTCTGAAAGGCTGTGATTGGTTAAAAAAATAATCTGAATTCTGAATTTTTCTGCTCACGGTGGCTCCAACCTTCCCCAACACTGGCACAGTCTTTCAAGAACAGCAGATAGCAATGGTGCCCCTCAGGGTTAGCTCGTAGCGATCTGAGATCATTTTGTAGTGAGAAGAGATATTCTAGCTCTCTCTCCCCTACCTCCTATGTTTTTCCACTATTTTCCTTGTGCAGGCACTAGTGATCATGCAACCACACAACGAAGCAAGTACCAGCTCCTCTCCCCACTCTCTCCACCCTAGCAGATTTTTCCTTTGACAGACCAACACTTTATTCCCCAGCTGCACCATTTCCAGTGCTACCGAAGACACTGGAGGCACCGCTTGCGGCAGCCACACAGCCTTGATTTGCTCAGACCCACCATGAAGTCACACGTGAGCCCATCCCGCGGCGAAAGTGGCAACAGCAGGGAGGCTCAGCTTCGTGCAGTTCTGCAGGCAGCTGGACTGAGCCAACATCCCCGAGGAGTTTAACAAGGGCCACTTCCAACTTGGGGACACCCGACTGGTGTCATTTCTGCTCTCACCCTTGAGCAAGCCACTACAGCTGATCCCATGTGTTGCTGAAGGAACATCAGGTTCTCTGAAGTGGTGCCCAATGGCTTACACCAATGGCAGCTCGGGTGAGGCTGCAGCACGATTCCATCAATAACACGGCAACTCTTCCAGCTTTGGCATCCAGCGTGAGCGTTCCCACTGAGAATCCTAAACTCCTATCAGGTCACACAGACAGGGGCTGCTCAGCAACTCCTGACACGCCAAGCTGAACGTGGCTTCTAGCAAGCAAGGCTGCAGGTATTTCTCAGCCATCCACCTCGGGAAGGTCAGGAAAGCTCACAGCCATGGTAACTCACAAACGGCACCGCACAAGTGGGCCCTGCTCTGGGTGCAGGCATCAAGGACTCTGTAGATGGCATCTGTGCTGCAGCCTCCAGATCCTTTGAGGTGTTCTTTTCTCTCCATGGAGGGAGATTCTTGCCCAAGCCCCAGTCCCTTGCCAGGCCATGTGCTCCGTGTCCTGGTCTGAGCCAGGCTCAGCAGTTCACCATGTCACAGAATCACAGA
>VZRW01025867.1:0-105408 GCA_013398125.1 Aegotheles bennettii
TCTGTGATTCTGTGATAACATGATGGGAATCAGCTTAAAGGCAGTTGTGTTTTATTATTTTCCTCTCTTTGTTTATTATGTTCATACTGTTATTTTAAATAAAAAGATCTCTGCAATGCTGAGGAGAACAGATTCAAAAGCTGCAGCTAACAAACTCTAGACATGGGTGACTCTAAATGTAGACAAATGCAAAAGAAGTCTTGAGCCAAATCTGAGCATGATGAGTAAATTATTCTAAGAACCATTACTTAAGTATCATCAGCAATGCCAGACTGCAAGGAACAATTTGCAAATTGAAAACACGACCTTATATTTTCCTTAATTTCTGGCACTGAAAATTTACAGGGCCTGACTTGCTTTTAATTGTGAGCTCCTAAATCTCAGTTAGAGAATGTTTAACCTGGGGCACCTTTTGTAAATCCTGTGGCCACATTGGTTTTGGGTTTCTTCCCCTGCCACTCTGTGTAGGGTGATATAAACGTGACTGTGGCCCACCAAACGAGACTGCAAGACTCCTTTGGCCTTGATCAAGAGCAAGTTCTCTACCCTCTTGCCTTCCAGTTTTTTCTTCAACTTTGCCTCTGATTTTAGCATTAGCCTTTTAACCAAATGATCACTCATGTTTTCTTTGTCTGGTCAGCTTCTCATGGAAAGCTCTACTACATTCATCAGCAGGCACTGAATATTAGCACATTAACATTCTCCTGCATGTTTATACTGAATAGGTGTTAATGTTCATCTCAGAAGTTCACCTATCTGACAAAAAGAGAAGGTGGTATTCCTATTTTGTCAGACTACAAGTCGGTTCCTTCACATATACAAGAAAAATAAAAATCAAAATAAAAGTCAGGTGTGAGGAGGCAGTCTTCTTTAGCCATTCTGCAAATCCACAGCTTCCATACAAGTTGAAGGGTCTCCAAGCTACCTTTGAAGTTTAAACATTTACTAGTGGCAAAGAAATAATGAATTTTGCCTTGGGACATTGCAGTGTAAGAGTCAGGTCAGAGGGTGCAGAGACCAGAGCTTTTTGCTACCTTCAAATTGTCAGATTTATCTTGCACTAAAAGCTGCTGTGGTCCCCGGTGAACGTTAAGAGGCTGTTTACATCTCACAGAGAGTAGAAACTACCCTTAGGTGATATTTGTGAGATGTGTCCTGCAGCCAGAATCCCTCACAGTCCAGAAACCTGGTTTATCTCCCCTAGCACCCAGGTAAACTCCCTCTGCTGGGGACTTTGTCGGCTTTATGAGGGAGAAGTTCAGACCTTGCTTTGTAAAACATTGGTCTTTTAAAGCAGATTTACATTCAGTCCTGCCATGTTGATACTGAGATCTGCTATACTGCAGAAAAGCATTTTTGTTTTGGTGTCACCATTTCAATTTGGCATTCTTGGTAGGCTCTAAAAAGTCTCTAAAAGGGTGGCTGACACCCCCCCACACACACATCTTTCCCTTTTATACAATTCCTGCCATTGCACAATGTGCATTTGCCTAGATATATTTCATATCAAAGTAGCCTAGTAGTGCTTTAAGGCTTACTCTCCTGATACATTCATCCATGTAATTTAGACAGAAGTTGTACTCTTACCAATTTTGAAGGAGTTAAATACTCAGGCGTATCAACGCAGAAGTGAAAATTTCTGCCAGTTTTTTACATTTATACCACAGAGATGTTAAACTACTTCATAGACAAGACATTGCTATATTTTTAAATCAGATAAAATCCAGTCACCACTGAAAAATCATGTTTTCATTCTAATACCAAGTTCTGACTGATATAGCCAAACAGAGAAATATAGATCTGAAACTACATCCGTTGCTTCTGAAGTTGACAAAATCATCAGTGCAATTTGTCCTCCCACAATATCTTGCTGTACTCCTGTGGCTTTTTAAATCCATAGGCTCACACACCCACATAGTGCAACTAAATGTATCATTTTCCTCCATGACTTTCCTCATGTCTACCAAAAAAAAAAAAAATCTTTTAAAATTGAGTAACCAGACTGATAGAACTCATGTGCATAAAAATGAGATACAATCAAGGAAACATGACTTCTTAAAATGTCACCAATGCCATCAGTTCCGTAAAGGGCTTTGAATGATGTCACAGTTGCTTATAGAGACAGTGCATGTTCTGTTGATCAGACTGTCAGTTCCCTATCCAAGGGAGGCTCCCTCTTAAGAGCATTGATCACTTCCATCCAAGAGCAATCCCATTGAGGTAACAGGCATATATGATTGTAAAGTTTAGCTCAGCTTATTAAAATGTCAGAGAACAGGGGAACACCCACTTCACTCCATGACTACTTTATTGAAGTATCTCAAACCAAGTGTTCGTTTGGTGCTAGTTAATATCACAAAAACGTATGTGATACTTCTACAAACTGTGTGAAAGTAAGCTGCATTTCAAACTGCAAAAAATAAAGAAATCCGAAGAAAAGTAGTTAGAGAAAATCATGGCACAACACCACTGGGGAAAGTTGTAACCAATGATGAAATAATCTTTCTTAGGATCATAGCTGAATACATCAGTCTTTAAATTCCATGCTGCTTACCGAACATAATACATATTTCTGCTTTTCAGTAGTAGGAAGCAGCCAAAGAAAAAAATCAGTCTAGGAGGAGATAAGACATCTGTTACATTAACTACTTAGCTGGGGGAATATATTTTGACATGTTTTAAAGAACCAGACAGGATATGTGACAACATATTTTATTTTCCATATTCTCTAAAACCTCAAATGCAATTTGCAGTTTAATTTTAATAAGAAATTAAGTTGAGCTTTCCTGTAGACAAGTGAGAATACTATGTCTTACCTCTGTGTGTAACACTGATTTTAAAGACTTATTTAAATATGAGTAAAAGGCTGTTTTCAGGCACTCTATTTTTCTCTCTCTCCTTGTGAAAGAAGTGTAACTTCTTCCTCTGTCAGAAAACATTTACAGGATATTG
The DNA here is from genome assembly GCA_013398125.1 of Aegotheles bennettii. Classification (NCBI taxonomy): domain Eukaryota; kingdom Metazoa; phylum Chordata; class Aves; order Caprimulgiformes; family Aegothelidae; genus Aegotheles; species Aegotheles bennettii. Next base: position 2,953 of record VZRW01025867.1, read on the forward strand.
GGTAAGAAATTATTTTCAATCGTATTTCATACTGTGTGTGGAACAGAGAGAGCATGTACATTTGAGGTTTTGGGGAGTGGGGGTGAAGAGGAGCTGTGAAATTTCTGTTAAATGAGTGAGGCTGAAGAAACAGAAAAAAATAGAAGGCTAACTATGAAATTATGTATGTCTCCTGGAATTTGAATTTGAAGGGTGCCACTTAAATACAGGATGGATTTCACAGAGATCTGCCTTTGTATTGTTTAAATTTAGAAAATGCTTAGGCAGAGCAGAAGGGTTGGTTTATACAGTACTGGCTGTTACTGACTGGGACTACCACAACCTCCTGTAAATAGCTCATCTTGTTGTCTTTGTTCAAGTCTGTAGAGAGGTGTTTTACCCTTAGAGATGGTAAGAAAATGGTTAAGCATCTGACAGATGTTTTTCTAATGAGGGATTTGTGTCAGGAAGATAATGGTCTTTAAATACAAATTTTTGCTTTTCCCCTGTCTTTTTTTCTTATTTTCACTATACAAGAAGCACATTTCTTTTTTGTTACATGTCTTTTGATTAAAGAAGAAAACTAAATAGCTTAATAGCTATTTAACAGATTAAATAGCTACATCAGTAAAGATATATAATACCAGAAAACTCTGACAGAGTTTTGTAGACTATAATCACTTAAAAGAAACAAACTTCTTCCTCCCTTCTTTACCAGTCTGCCTGGTGCTTTCTCTGTTGCAGTTAAACATATCATCAAACCCACAACACTTAGGTTTCATTGGAACAAATTATAATCTTAAAGCAATTAATTATGCTTTCTACCCTCCCACATAATAGCCAGGCAATCTGTTTATATCTGTGCCATTAAAATGTAGTATCAGTAATTTAGAGAAAGCAATGTATGTCCCCAAAGACTCACCCAAAATTCTGGCAAAGCCCTTAACTGAGAAAGTAATAGAAGCTATCTGAGCAGCTGCTGATATCAAATACTGTGATAAAAAAAAAAGCCACAAGTTTCATCTTTTTACAATTCTTCCTCATAAAAAATGCTAAACCAGAGTGTATTAATAATTTCATTACCTATGTGCCATGGTTTGGACAGTTGCTCTATTACCCAACCCCACCCGGGAGGAGGAATCAGGAAAAGGAAAGGACACCCATAGCTGAAATGAAGACAGGTTTAATAGAATAATAATAATGAACTAATATTAACCCCAATATTGATACAGATACAAAGTTATTCTCAGCTCCAGACAGCAGTCACGAGCTGCGTGCTTCCAGCAGTGAGGGCTCAGTGCCAACACTGCGAGCACACAGCTCCAGTGAGAGTTCGGCAGTCCCAGCAATTGGGGGAGCAGGCCTCAGGCAGGCACAACCAACGAGACAAATGGAACCCTCTCAGAAAGGCAGCCATGGGGAAGGCCCCCCTTAACATCCTTGCAAACTTCATAATTTATAGTGAGGGTGACATTTATGTATGGAATACTTTGTTTGGCAAACTTGGGTCAGCTGCCCTGGGCTTAGCCCCTTGTGACCCACTGCACCTGCATGGTTCAAAACTGCCCTCAACCTTGGTCACAATGGAAACCTGCACACCAGAGCACCTCATGTCTTTTGTTTTCACAGAATTGGTCTTTGCAGCCTCTTAAAACTACAGTTTTTCTAAAGAGAAAAATTATTTTCTCATTCTGTCCCAGCAAAACCAGGACACTATGTTTGCATTAAATACAAACATTTTGAAGTTCCTGTAGATACAGAAATATACAGTGGTCCAATTAAGGCAGCCTGAATTTCAAGATCCTCACAAACTTGCCTGTCCATCACAAAATATTAGTTTTTTTCATGTGAAAATTCTTACACCAAAACCTTGTGGAATTTCAGTTTCCTTCCACATTTCACTACACAATGACAGCGCTGTCTTGGCCACAGAGGGATTCCAGGAAGCCCATCTGTATCCACCACCCTGAAATGCAAACAGTAACATCATTTGTCCAGGAAGATAGCATTGAACTGTAGTACTAATTCTACTAGTTGCAAAGGAAATAATTCATTTTGATGTATGTAGACAACAAGGCACAACTGTTCTGTCTCCCCCTCTGGCAGCATGGGTGCACTTCTAAGCAATCTGCAGGTGATCCCATACTTCTCACTCAGGATGTTGGCGCAGGCCTGGCCTGCTTTGAGATTGGAAATATAAAGTGGGACTCCAATTTAGTGAGAAAGAGCTTGCATTTCTTATCTAAGAGAATTGCCAAAGCCATCAAGCATTGAAGAGGGTAAGGTGGCTGCCTGGTAGACGTCATGGAGCATGTAGCAGAAAGGTAGGGGATCTTCTACTCCTTCTCGGAGTTGTCCTCAGTTGAGAAAAGGGGTAGACAAGTATAGGGACACAAAACCATGGATTTCTGATCTAGACATATGAACTCTATTTGGAAGCTTGGGAGATGCCACCAGCAATAGGTAGCTCCTGTCAAAGAGTACTTATGTTGTAACGTGTAGACAGTTCCTTTTTACAGCCAGTCAACTCTGCAACAATTCAGTGCAACTGAATAACAAAAACTTCCTGGTTTTAGGACTTAAAGTTGGATTTCCAGTTGAACAAGTGTTACTTGGTATTGTAAGGAGCCTTTGCTCTATGTAATAGAAATTATTATATTTTGTGGAATAATAATTTTATTATATCATTTTAAATTATGGAAATAGTCTGTCCTGCAATATGAGTAAGGTATATATGTATGACCTGGAAATTATGTAAATCATACATGTGCAAATATCACATGAAACCTTTCTTTTTTATCAGAAAAAATGTTTGATCATACAATTAGTGGGTGATGTGTCAACTTGACTGCAACTGTGTGGATAGTGTTGTCACATGTCTTGTGATGAGTCTGTTCTTACTGGAGTAAGTTATAAAGAATACGTATTTCATCTGCACACCACAAACTATCTACATTTCAGCAGATGTATTCTCAGAAAATTTGGAAACAAAAGGCAGTCTTTTTAACCACAAGATATGAATCACACTGCAGTAGGATGGAAACCAAGGTTTTAAAATGATGCGTATTCAGAAATAACAAATAAAAACCAAAGATAGCAGTCTATCATGATAACTATAATTCTTAAGAATTTCTACAGGAAATCTTGTTTGTTTTATGACCAAATTAAAATTTACAGTTTGCTTATGAATGAGACTGATTAAATTCTTCCATCCCTGAGTAAAAGGGTTTTGGAGGTAGTTCTACTTGATATTTAGTCTCATATTTTAAATTATCTCACTGAGTTTTATGGAACTGAGTTGCTACTTGCACTTAAATTTTAAAATTAAATACTTTGGAATTTACAAGATATAAAAATAAAGTTAATTTCCATTTCTTGAAATCTTCCATCACTTTTTGCCATACCATTTTCTAGATTCTCATTCTTTTCTTCTTGTAGCACTGCAGTTTCATCGTTCTGTAACTGGGGAGTCACAACCGGCTTCCATTCTGACCACCTGGTATCTGTGGATTGAAAAATAATAAATAAAAAAATCTGAGTTTCTGGTTGTCTTTGTTTTTAAATAAGGTTTGTCACATCCAAGCTGCTAATTCTGCAAATGTATGTAACCTTTCAGGAAGGTCTCTAACGCATGCCAGCTGCCTCTGCTCTACAAAACGACACAGAGAGTGAAGGCAGCACCAGCATCAGCGCAGCATGGAGAGATGCTGGATTGGCCAGTGCTGCGCTGTGACATGCTGCTTTCCCAGTGTGCCTAGAGCTGTCTTCAGGACAGTGCTATGCTGGAGGTACTGCACCTCACTCCAACATTTTACCCCTTCCTTCGTACTTACATTGTGTTTAACACTTCCCTTTCTTCCCCTTTGCTGACTCACTTATTTCGCAGTCCTTCTCCAGCACACAGTACTTCTTCTCAGTACTAGTAGCAGTCACTCAATGTTAGCATTTTTTAATTTCATCATACAGTCTGTGTTGTAACTGTGACATAGATGGGTGATGAGGGGGGCGGATGAAGTGCAAAAGGGGGAGGGTGCACATGCAATACCTACACAAGTTTTCTGTGCTTTGGCTTCATGAAGGAGTTGTAACCCTGACCCATTTGTGGGTTATCATTCTTCCTCCCACAGACACCTAAAGTCTAACATGTCTGAACATCCTGCAAACACTGGTTTAAGGTTAGAAAAGATAGATCAGCATGTTGCAGAAAGTAAATGTATAGAAGTAAAAAAAGTCTGAGTGTTGACAAATATACATTTTTTGTTAGCAATCAGCAGAGATACATGCAAACAAAATTCATCTGGTCTCTGAGAATTATTAGAAAAAGCTCTGTTCTGGATCTATGGTTTGGTCTCATCACAAGTTTTGAGATTTTAGCCTGTGGAATACAGGGTGGTTTGGCAGAATAAATAATATGTTTACCCTCCTTTTCCCAGCTCTTGTTAAGCAAATCTGAATTACCCTGCATTTAATGATTAGGAATGACATAATAAGCATGTACATATTTAAAAAAAACCTAATTAAAATTAAAAACATGAAGTTAATACTTATATCCTTTATTGTTCTTGCATACTGCAGGGTAGAAACTAAGCAAATAAATAAAACTGAATGCAACAGACCTCTGCCTTTAGCTAAAGTTGGGATTATTAATGCATGAAGACAGGTCAAATACTGTTGTGGTTTCACATCAGTCTCTTCTGTTTTACTTCCATATTTTTGAGAGCTTCCCTTAGGTAAGGAACACATCTGTTTATGTCTGAAAACAATAGATATGCTCAAGCTGGAATGTGAAGGAGGTTTCTCTTCACAAAACAAGCACAGCACTCTCCTGCCAGGCTTGCCAGAAGGCACAACATAACTAAGAATATGAACTGCTCCACTTACCATCTCTATACAAACACAAGATCTTTCTCCAGACATGCCCTTGACGATACCAGGAGAATGTAGCTGAAGCTAACACTGGAATATTCCCATTTACTTCCTGACACTGGGATAACCTATGCATCAAACTCATAAAAGAAGGTTACTTCCAGTGTAGTATTATTCAGATTATTACAGTGCAAAAAAAAAAAAAAAAAAGCCCAATGTGCCATACCAGCAATAAACTTATGCATGAACAGAGCAAAATGCTGACCACCCTACAGTCAGAGAGATTTTGTCCTCATTTTTAAATGAAATTAATATTTTACCTTAAATGTCTACAATTATTTATGCAATTAAATATATCATCTATTGAAAGTTAAATCAGTTCTTCATTAACACGTTGAAAAATCCCATTTGGCCAGGCTTTAAAGACTCAATCATGAAAAGGTTACATGTACACTACTAGTAAGAGATCAGTGTTAGAGATAGCACTTTGGCAATGAAATTTCCTTCAAGCTATGGTGAGAAGAGAAAAACACCTTTTTAGTGCAGTCATTAAGTTAACATCTTTCATAATTAATAAAGAATCATGAGTCACTTTCTGGGAACAGCATTAAAGGAACTTCAGGACATAGCATTTGAAGAAAGAGAATTTGGGAAGTGATTTTAAGCAACAGAGGGGGGGAGATGATGGTTTCTTTTAGTAAAAATGAATCACAGAAGTAAGGGATGCTGGACTTTGACAGCCAAAATGAAACATCACCAAGTAATGTAAGTAGATAGCAATATAGTTCTGAGATATAAGCAAACCACATGTTTCTGACAAGTGTTTTATCAAGAAAACTTAGAGTAGTCACAGCAATATAAAGCACAGAGTGATTAGATTGTCTCCTGTTTTATTCAAAGAACACTTAACGGTTTAGCAGGTGATACCGGTTAGAAAATTACTACTTTTGTATACATGCATGTTTATATATATATTTACATATGTTTATAGCATTTGTTTAAGATTTAAAATAACACAGTTGTTAAGAAACCAATAGTGATGGAAACCGCTCTGTCTAATTCATGTACTTATTTCAGATGTAGCTTCAGCAAAAGGTTGGGGCTGTGGACCCTACATCCAGGACTTGTTTTGATTTTATTTAGTGATGATCTAGTATAAATGCATACATAATCCTTACCATGGCATTTCAGTTGTGTCCCTTAGCAGGATACACCAGTCACTAGACTAGGCTCTCTTTTACCTGCTTTCTTTTTTATTTACCCCATGACACCTCCATTCTTGGCACCATGGATGAATCAGCTTCAACCGCCAGAGCAGCTCTTGCTCAGGTGGCTACTCAGCCTTGTGGTTAAGACACAGATACTGGATCTGAGGTTCAATTCTCTATGGTTTGAAGCATCCAATACTACTAATTTCCTACAGCAGTATCAACCTCATTCAGACTTAACTGTGCACTTGAGCACATCAAACTTCTCAGATTTTCCTGCAAGACTTTGATTAAGCAGCTTTCAACGCACAGGAATGCTGAAGAGGATATAGGTCTCTGTCTTCATAACAGCCACTGTGAGCAAATGTTCTGAAATGCTGAAAATGCTGGGGGGGAGGAAAAAGGTCTGGAAATTTGAAACATTCTGAAACTTTAAGGACATCATATTCAAGTCCCTGAAATTTATATTAAAGCTCCCAGATGTTCTTTTGGGCATTATTCAGGCAGATTATGCTCTACTTTCTTACAAAATTCCTTATATAATCATGTCTGATAAGACTAATCCTGTTTGTATCAAGGATCTAGATCCTACACCATATTTTCACTCTTCTCTAATTTAGAGAATTACTTCCTAATACTGCTTCAAAAGAAAGGAAAAACAGATTAGTATGTTTCCTTCCTTCTTCTCCAGACAAATTAAAATTCTTCCCTAAGATTTGTTCATCCATCAGAAGATTAATAGTAACAATAGTACATTTAGTAAATGGTACATTTTATTAAATAAAAACTAAAGAATTTTAAAGACAAGAAAGTTTAAAGGTAAGTGTAAAAGAATGTATAACTTATCTTCTCATCTTCCTTTTCCATTCTGCTCTTTTAAAAATCTTTCTTCCTGAAATTGTTATCTTTGTCTCACATTCCAACTCTATTACACAAAGACTCTTATTAAGCCTTTTTTTCCTCTAGTAATCTTTTTTGCCCCCTCTAGCAAAAAGATGAAAGGCAGGTAATTTGTCTGCAGAGTCTCCGCAATGGTGGGAAGCAGGAGATTCTGTGCACAGAGGAAGTTCTGTGCACACACGACTAAAGAAAACATCACAGAAATGTGTTTCTCAGTGACACAAATACTATTTGGAACAAGTCATTGACCAGGTCATATGTTCAAGGTATTGCAATGAGAAAGTATCAGTTTGTATTTTACATTAAAGCAGAATATTTCCATTAGAGGTAAAAAAATAGCAAAATTGTTTATTTTGCTTGGGAATAGGAAACCAAAAATAAGGATCATGCCTTTACAATCTTCCAGAATAGAAGCAATTAATCCTCATCCTTAAGAGGAAGTTTTATGAGACTATTTTGTTTTAATGAGCTATTTTGTAAATATATTCTTCCTAATTCAGGGAGAAAATTTGAAACATTTGTCCTTGATGAGATAAACATTTACTTTTTGAAAGCTGAAAAAATCCACACACAATTGAATCTATTACAAAGTTTGAGTTGCAAGTTGTACTAGACACATTTGTGCTTTTGTCTTTTGATAGAATTTCATCCCAAAGTGTGGAAATAACCGAAATCAGGTTAATCATCCAGGTGAAGTAAATAGGTCTGACATGAGCAACAGAAACAGACAAACCAAATTACTTTCAATAATATATCCTTTTATTTAAAATAAGTAGTCCACTTGCTTTTTGTTTCTCTTGTTTTAAGACTGAGTCTTCACTTGAAGAGAAGTTTTCTTCCCTGAAGGGGAAATATAAAGAATGGGAACGGGTAACAAAAGACAACAAGCTTAACAAATGTATCCAAGGGACACAAGTGCACAGAGCCTCAGGGGAGGCATGAAAAAAAGAATAAATTATTTCCAAACATTTCTAAATTGTCATCAATGACAGTGTCTCAGTAAAAGGTGATGTTGTTTTAACTTAATCTCCCCCAACAAACCACTACACCTCTCTGATTTAAGAAAAATCTTTCCAGTTCTTCTGTTTTCTTTTACATCTCAGAAGGGAACCTGAGCTATAACTCAACAAGTAGGTAAAGAGAAAATTAGCAGAAACTAAAAGCTACCATTTCATTATGCAAACCAGTCTGAGATTTCAGTGGAACCCTGGGTGAAGCCCAGGATGTTCCCACTGACGGCTCAGTGAAGGCATCAGCCCAGCTCAGCTGCTGCCCAACTTTCATTGCCTTTGTGCTCTTTCACTCCAGAGACAGCCAGTCAGTGCAGGTAATTCTGTTCACATTGAAATAACTCAGATTAGAGGATGGCCTTAATAACTGTGCTTATTCTGTTTCATAGGATTGAAGGAAATGCCATTCCTCCACTTTTTTTTCCTGTGTCATTTCTTTTAATTTGAGTGCCAACATAATATCCACACAGTATAATAAACAGGTGACTTCTTAGAGATCACCTCCACCCCTTCCCCCAGCTCTTCTTCCAGCCACATCATCATCCCCAGCCTGTGACCTCCCACTGCTGCCAGTATGCCCTACATTTTTTTCAAAGTCTCCATGGAGTGTTGCAGTAACAGTAAGTGTAGTTCAAGGACCACATTTACTATACAAAACTAACTCTTATTTGCTATTTCCCTAATAAATCCTGTGGCAGGTATGTGAAATACAGTTGTCTCAGATATCTGGGTTGATGTATTACACTCACAACTTTTCAAAACTTAAGCATACTTCAAAAAATGTTGGCTAAACATATTTGCCTTCTTTATTCAGTGAATAATGTAAAAAAAATAGGATTAGGCCAAGAACCAGTGCTCTGTTTTATTACATGAGTGGTCTAAAACAGCCTTCCCAAATGAACCCTTAGAATCTACTGTCATCAGGCATTTAAAAAATGAGAGCAAATACTTGCAAGTTCAATATAACATTGACAGAATTACACTAGGTTGCTTTCCCTTAAACATACCACAGGCTAAATACTCTCCTGCTTTGCCTCTGCTGCTGTGCAGTACTTTGACACCTGGTGTAATTACACTGTGCCTGACACTCATCTGGTCATTAACTGGACAAAGTAAAATAGCTTCAAAATGAAGGTTTAAGGATCAGCCTGTGAAACATGTAACTCCATGGTTTCAGCTGAAGAATCTTAGTTTAAAAGTTTACATACTGATCTGGGAGGAAAGTATGAAGCAGAAAGAAGAAAGAAATTGTTACTTTAGGTGAGTTTCTCTGTCATTAAAGCATAGGTCTTAATTTAAGAGCATACATTATGATACTATTTGGTAGTGCCTGAGGGCCAATAACAACGAAGCCCTGCATCACTATGTCTAGCACCTATACAAATAGAGACATAGGTTTCCTGTAAAGCCTGTCAAACAAATAGAAAGGGAAGACCCAGGGTAGAGGAAGTGGTAAAATAATTGTAACTTTGAGCTGTGGCAGCACTTTCATGTTAGTTTCCTTAATGACTAGAAAGTACTAAAGTAAAGAGAAAAAAAGAGTATGGAAGGTGTTGAAGGAAAAAGGATAAGAATCAAAGTATAAAAGGAAGCTGAGGAAAAAACAGGAGAGTGAAAAGCCAGTCATCACAGGACAGGCTAAGTGTAGCCAAATCTGCGAATATTATCTGAATGGCAAAGCATCTGATTCGGTTTTCATGGATATGTCTGAAAGCTGTGCAATCTGCTACATACTCCTCTGTGATTTTTCCTAAAATTTCAAGTACGGAGAGGAAGGTATACCTCAATGGCTCCAGAGCTGGAGCCTTTTCTGCACTGAATTTCTTGCTGTTTGATGAGGGGCACTGAGGCTGTGGTTGCCTCTGTAGGACCCCTGTGAGTACAGGTGCTTCCAGGTATCAAGAATATTAAAAAAGTGATGGAAGTCAAACACACAGCAGACATGCCCCTGTATCTACAAAAAAAATAGAAGATAAAGATATGACAGAGACTGGGAAAAAAGGAATTATATTTTTCCTGCTGTGTATAAAAGTCGTTCTTTGTGTTTTTCTCATATTATTTAATTTATATTGTTGTTTCAATCCAGAAGGATTCTCTGAATCCAATGCTTCAATAAAAATAGATAATGCACAGCAAACAAACTAACACCCTGTGTACAGTTGCCTGAAAATTCATGCAGTGAGACGATCACATACAGGGTGTTTCAAAAAGATGGACCCAATTTAAATTGAAGGTCCATTTAAAATGGATCCATCTTCTTGAAACACCCTGTACATCATAACCTGTTGCTGACTCATTGCTAGTACAAGAGAAAATAATTTCCCCTCAGGGACAATAACAGCTTATCTGTTATCTCTCATCTGCAAAGAGAAAGAATAATAACCTTGAAGTCGTAACAAATGATCTCCACCTGTGACACTGGTGTAATACAGAGGTGAAGCTGGCCAGGTGAAACCGTAGAGATTGCAACTGTAAAATAAAAACATCTGTCTGGGAAAACCTGTATATTCAGACACAGGACTTTGTTCAAAGAAGATGAGCAAAAGGACAATGTCCAGTTATGATTTCTATAGTGGAATGTAGTAAGTCAAATAACAAGAGTGTACGTTGTAGCTGAAAAAAAAAAAAAAAGACAGAAAAAGATATGTCTTCTGTCTGAATCTGGCATCTATGAGAAACAAGAAGTTCCTCTTCTGAATAAGTTTCTCTTCTTAATAACTTCCTAAACTCCCAAGGTATACTTTTTATTTTGCTCCTTAACTAAGGAAGTAGAAGCTGAAAAATGAGAAAAAAATATTGCACAATATCACAAAAGAAAGACTATGTCTGTTTGAGAGATGCATCAGATTAGTCTGTAAAAGCAGAAACTTTGTACTTGTGAAATTTAAATGTCAGTATAAGCACTTACTATATTTGAAAACATGTAAATGCTGAATACGCGTGTTTGGATTTGTTTATCAAAATTTACAGATTTTTTCTCACCACTGATCCAAAGTCAGTGAAACTTTATTTTGGTACAGACTGGGGCAACTTTGTGTTCCTCAACTTTGTTCAGATGGGCTACCAACATGGTGAGATAGATGGTGCCAGTCACTGCCACTAACTGTGTGTAGCTTCAGCAAAAATCTTTAGGATGAATCAGTCTCCTAACTCAATCTCCCTCCAGTGCTGCCTTGTCATAGTTTTATTTACCTTGTCCCAGTAAAGGGAAATCCACCAACACAAGCTGTTCATTTCCTGTGCAATTAATTGTCAAAGGGAGACATCTTTGGAGACTAGGAGAGGAAAACCCAACCTGTCTACCATACATGCTTTCCATTTCTTTGGATGCACGGGCAATTTATGAAATCTTCTGTGGTTAATTTTAGGTAGATATCTAGCTCTTCTACTGAGGGTGTAAGGAACTAAAAAAATGTTAGACATATCAATATCTTCATGGGTCAAGTGGCCTAGTTTTGTTCTGGTAAGGCTAAATCTATCTTTTAATCTATCACTTAGCCAATATGAAACAGTTCTTAGACCTTAAATACTTTGTCAAAATTAGCATCTGGGATACTGCTACTGATAGAAAAAGAGATGGAAGCTGCAGCATAAACAGACATTCACTTTTTTTTCAGGGTTCTGCTCTGTGAAGGTGTAGTTGGTAGTGGTTGTACATGGAGGAAATACCTGCATTTGCGAGAACTAAACTCAGCAGTCCATGAAAAGCACCTGATGAAGCTGTATTGGTGTAATCTCCAGTGTGGCTTAAGTCCATGTGGCTTAAGTCCAGTGAGGCTTAAGTCCATAAAGCTTTCCTGAGTGTGTAACAGGTATATGGTGTATACCAGGAATCAGTGAAAACATAGTCAGCTAACCATAGTCAGCCTTTCTTGCTCAACCTTTGAATCAACACAACTACGGTTATGCATATCCAGTAATTTCAAACACAAAGATGTCTAGGGCTTTACGAATAGAGAATTATGGGCTTCAGTTTTCCTTATGATTATGGAGGCTTTATTCTGAAGTCTGATACTACAAAAATCAGAATGGAAAAGAGTTTTGTATTAGATCAAGATCAGAGTCAATCTTGCTCTAATTGGACCACTAGTTTATCATGTTGTCATGTTGAGATTCACTATTTCTACTGACAGCATGATCTGGCATGATGTGGATTACATTGTGCTCTTGACCATGCAACCTCAACATTCAAGTACACATTTACAGGTGGGAAAAATTTTTGGAAGATTTTGGCTTCAGTTTTTACCTCTGGATCTGCAGAGAGATTAATTCACCATTATTCAATGTAATAGGTGTAGTAGAAAAGCTACTTAACTCCAGTAAAGACATCAGTAACCCCTCTTTTTCTTAAAAACATCAGTTTTTAAGTTGGCAGAATGTATGTACAATTTCATAAGACAGAAAGAGAGTAATTGTTAAGAATGTTGTGTCCTTGCTTTGAAGACTTTTGCTGGAAGCAAACTTTTATGATTGAATTCAACTTAGAAAGAAAAAAGCATGGACTGACTCAACAAGATTTTTCACAGTTGAATGTGCTTTTTTAACTTAAAACAGGCACCAGAAAAGTCAAAAGTCAAGAAAAGTAGTGGTCATGGTATTCCCACGATAATAGCCTACGCACTGATTTAATTCTATTCTTTATTGTGCCCTGGGATGGCAGCCAGAACCAGCTTTGAATTTCTTAATTTTCTTTTAACCAAAGTTAAACATTTCACAAAGGGGTTATTAGAACTGAGATGATAAAAAAGATAAATCAGACCAACATGCAGCATGGTGCTTCTCTTCCGTGGAAATTTCTCCCAGTATAAATGTGAGCATTAATACAGAACATATAATGTTGTGAGTCTATAAGGCACACTTCATTTTCATCATAGTCATTATGCTGTCATTATGTCATGGCTCTAGATAATCCTAAAGCATTTTTCTGTCAGCATCATTTGTTTATTATAACTCAACTGTGCTGTAAGTTCAGGAGTGTTGTAATGTATGGGACAACTATCACAGAGGCCTGGATAGATCATGTTACTAGACTAATCTACAAAACAAAACTACAACCAATACAGTTTTTGGTGATAGATATCTAAACGTTGCAGTAAATATTCACATCTAGAAGTGTTCAGATGGAAAACCTGCAAGATATACTTCTTCATTGCTGTACTAAAACTTTCACAGGCTCTTTCTGGTCCTGCCTGCTCAATAAGTGCAGTTTGTCAGACAGTGTTGAATGGATAAAACCAGTGGAGGGTGAAGCTTCTGACAGGGTGGATCTGGTTGCTATCTGATTACAACTGATGTGTCAAGGCACCAGAGCCTAGACCTTCAGCTGAGCCAGGTCCTAGTGAATCAACTCCCACGGGAATTACGAATCAAGACAGAATAACTTTATGTGTACCTCTGTAGTAAATATTTTAATTTATATAATTAAATCAATTCAAAAGTGACAGTCTGAACTCTGGTATTGCTTTTCCAACTTCTTTTTAAAGCAATTTCAACACTAATACTGATGATAATGACTATACACGCACATAATTAACCTGTATATGTGCATGTATACACACATGCACATATACGCATAGTAGGTAATGTTGTTCCTTTAACAGTGTGCTATTTCTTTCACTTGGGGCATCATGCCCTAAGTTTGAGGGAGCTCCCAGTTGCTCAAAATAGCATATGTTATCACATCATTTTGCTTGGTTATCAAAATCCATATATTTATTCACAATAAAAAATACTGTATTCCATTTTCCAGTACATGTGCTTACAGGGCATGAGCTCCTGTAAACTTTGTGAGCAAAATACAGACCTCCTTGAACTGTGCTGACCTTGGTGGTTCTGCTGTTGGCCACTGAGAGTTCATACTTCTACTCTCATCCCCTCTGTTGTTCTGCAAAGAACCTGGACACACTTTAACTCTAAGTGACATTAGATTAAAGAAATAGCAATTGCTGGTTGTTAAACTTTCCTGCTTTCACAGTGTTAGAAGGCCTAATAACTTTACCACACAATGATGGATGCTTTGAAGTGTTCACCTTCATCCATTGTCTTAAAACTATCATAATTTTAGAATCTGGAAATGAAAGCCAAAAATCAGAAGCAGAACTCTGTTAGTGATTCATTGGTGATTCAGAGTGTGTCATTTATCCTCCATTTGTTGCCCAGGGAACTTGACATCCACTTCCTACACCATCACTACAACCAAAACAGTGTCAAGCCACAACATTGCTTTGCTGTGGTTTATGGCTGCTGAATGAGAACTTCTTGTAAAAAATAACTGTGTAAAATAGGTCTTCTTAATATCATCTATACGTTCTATGCTTTAGAGTTATCAGTGGCCAGATAGAAATCACATCTGAAAAGAACAATATGATCTGCAGCTTCTGATCTGTTTCCAGCGAAACCATTAAATAGGTTCTGCTAAGTGATTTGAACTATAGTACACCCTGAATCTTGAATTGTGTAAGGAGTTTGCTGGGGTTTTACCAAAATATTTTCTTGACTACTGAAACCATTTCAACAAGAAATGGGCTAAGATTGGAGGCACTTGAAAGTTGTTTTCTCGTTTCTAAAAAAAATGTACTGTGTGTTCTGGTTTTGAATTTTTAATGTGGTTTACATCCAAAACATATTAAATCAATCTTTTTCAACATTTTCAATGAAATGCAACCTTCCCTTATCTTATTCACTGCTAGTGAGACCGGCATTCTTGTCACCAAATGTGTCTGCTCTGAAGATAGAGACCTGAAGTAGTATCTAAAGTATTTTAACGGAAGTTTTTTAGGCTCAAACAACTGATCTCCAAAGAAAAATTTTGCTGAAGATGTTACAGCCTGGTATGATAAAGATATTTGATACTGTTCCTGTACTTAATGACTTTAAAATCAGTTTAGCTGGAATACTTTGCACATTCTTTAGAAAGTCCCAGATACACTTTAGACTGATTTGTGGAATCACTCAGTGATCTCCTTTGCCTTCTTCAGACAGGTCTCTGTCTATCACTGTAGAGAAAAAAAAAAAAAAAGAAAAAGAAAGAAAGGGTGAAGAAAAGTTTCTTAATAAACAATAAAATAAGTTTCTTTGCATACCGTAGTATGAGTACTTACCTAATCACAGTATTGCAAGGTTTCTTGTGTGGTCTTGTCTATAAGAGAACCTGTTTTCACTGGGTGCTGGGCTTTGCAAATTGCTGGGTAGATCTCCACTGGGAGCATTTCCTTGTCACACACACAGAAAATGGGTCTTGAAATTTATTTTTGTATCAGCACAGAATGACTTCAAGAAAAGCATGGGAGGGGGAGAAAGCTCTGCACCCTACTGGGAAGGGCACTTATTCCAAACTTGGAGTTTAGAAATTCTGTACTGAAAGTCCATGCTTTTTTTCAATTCAGAGTGAGCTGAGATAAACTCTTTGCTTCAAGCTAACCAGAAAAGTAATTTAAACCTGTGCTTTCTACTGACAGAGTAAAACCTACTCCCCTGGCAAATCTATGCTCTGTGACATACTTTCACTAGAAATTCTTCTCATTTTTTAATTTCTTTTTGCCAAACAAAAACTTTTTGGTTTTTACTAAGTTGTGTTTTGGCAGAAAGAAGTCTTGGCAAACCAGATTCAGTGTTAAACATGGTGGCTTCAGTCCAGCAAAGCGCTTACATTCCTAACTCTAAGCAAAGACTTAGTTCTCGTTGTTCCAACTACTTGAAATTATGTAGAGTGTTCCTTTAACATCAGGGCTGTAGTAAGATAGGAATTTAAAGGGAATATATTCTGAAGGTAAACACCCTGCTATCATTCAAAGCAATAATGAGTTAAGTGTTCTAGGAATTCACTAAGGTGACAGTGTTTTGGTTTAATTTGTCAAAAACAATTAAAAAAACCCTGTGAAAATTTTTTAAATTTTTTTATCGTTTCTTGTTTCTCTAGAATTAAAAATTAAAAGTTCCCTAAATTACTATCAAAGACTAGTACCTGTGGAAAGAATAATTCTGTAGTACAAGTATGGAGGTGGAGTATAATCCCATTTTTGATATGTTTTCTTTTTAATACCATATTGTACAGTATCTTTTTGCATTATGAAAAGTAAATACAGATAAACATATGGGTATTTACAATTATTGTCCCCCTCTACTATGTCCTGGTGAGGCCACATCTGGAGTGCTGTGTCCAGTTCTGAGACCCCAGTTCAAAAGACAAGGAACTGCTGGAGAGAGAACAGCCAAGGGCTACAAAGATGATGAGGGGACCGGAACATCTCCCTTGTCAGGAAAGGTGGAGACACCTGGGTCTGTTTAGCCTGGAGAAGAGAGGACTGAGAGAGGATCTTACCGATGCTTAAAAATATCTACAGGGCAGGTGTCAGGTGGATGGCACCAGACTTTTCTCAGTGGTGCCCAGTGACAGACAAGACAAGGTGCAACAGGCACAAACGGGAACACAGGAAATTCCATCTAAACATGAGGAAAGACTTCTTAACCTTGAGGGTGCCTGAGCACTGGAACAGGCTGCCCAGAGAGGCTGTGGAGTCTCCTTCTCTGGAGACATTGAAACCCCTCCTGGATGCATTCCTGTGCCACCTGCTCTGGGTGAACCTGCTTTTGCAGGGGGGTTGGACTACTTGATCCCAGAGGTGCCTTCCAACCCCTACCATTCTGTGATTCTGTGATTCCTATATTTTTTGGAGTTTAAATTCACTTGAGATAAAAAGCATAATAAACAAGAATAATAAATCATGATAGCTATATAGATAATAAGATAATAAGCAAGAATAGATAGATAGATAGATAGATAGATAGATAGATAGATAGATAGATAATAAATAAGAAACATTTCTTTTAAGCTTAACGTGTTGTTAGACTCTCCACTGTGTGAGAGAGAGTTAGAAGAAGATTAGGTTATATTTTTCAGGGCACAATGTAGTCTCTTTCTGGGGCCAGAAAATAATTTTTACTGGCTTTTTCATTGCATTGCATAGTTGTCTAGCTAAGGGCTTATGACTGAAGCTGGAGTCCTCTTCCAAGTTATTGATGCATCTTTGACCCCACAACTCACCTTTCCATGGTCTACTGCACACATTAGCACAAACCTTTAATTTATGAGGAAACCAAGGCAAAGAGGTTATTTGCCCAGCTCCAAAGTAGATTAAAAGAACCTGTGTGAAGAATGGAGAGCCAGTGGCTCTCAGCCAGTTTTTGGCTGTCACATCCAGGACCTCAGGGGCTCTGCTAGGTGGGTGCTAACAACCAGATAAGGAGAGTGTGTTGCGCATCAGCAATGGCCTTGTGTGGGAGACCTGGAGGCAAGGTTGGAGTGGAGCCCTGTGTCTTTAGTAACTTGAAGAGAAATGTAGAGAGGAAATATAGACTTCAAAGACCCATTGCATTGCCAAACAGGTAAAAAGGAACCTAATTATAACTGCAATTGTGGCTAGCAAGGTCAGTGATCCAGCTGGAAGCCAAGCTCTGTTTACATCATGTCCAAGTTCCCTTGAAGCTCCCCTGTGTCACATGTTAAACACATTTAAGATGGTAACTGTTTCTTAACACAATTTTAAATTTTAACTAATTTACTTGAAATCAACAGTAAAACTTCTATAGACTTCAGTGAGACCACGACTTGATGGTAATCCATGAACTGAAAACATTTCTTACATTAGATAAGGACTCCATTTGGTCTAAGGTTACTTGTAAACTTTACTCATTGATTTCTGCTGAAGAGAGGAATTTGCTCCCATAGAAAAAAGGATAATACTGGGTCCAGTACTTCTGGAAGAACAGACTGCACTCTTCTGAGTCTTCTCAATAATATTTTCATGCCCAGAAAGGAGGCTGAATAGCACACCCCTGTTGTGAAACTTTCCTTCGGTTACCACTAGAAAGAATGTCTTGGGATTTTTTTTCCACTTTCCAAGCATCAAGTATTGTAAGCTCAACTCAAAATACTAAAAAATGTATTTCTTGTAGTCTGAGCTAAGGAAAAATTTCTGAGTTAAAGATGATTTACGCATGCAACATTAATGACGTGACGTTTGTCTCAACATTGTAAACTGCTCATGTGTTAAAGAGATTTTAAGCACATGATTTCCATTAAGGTGTCATCATTATCTTGTAATACCCTTCTCTACACCTAACTTTTTTTGGTGGCATAACTTTTTGTTTTGTTTTTCTTGGAGAGAATATTAAAATTTTGGTACATATTCTTTTCTTTTCTATAGAAACACCTGATGGCTGCAGTCAGACATAGCAGCCCTTCATCTGACTTTCTTTCTTGAAAGAAGGTGTCTACCCTTGGTCCCTTGGCATCTTCTCAAATCCCTGTTTGCAGGAACAATTACTTTCAGATTCTACTTACGCAGCCTTGTCAATTCAACAACAACCTGCATCACGACTATAAAGACAAGGGCTAATTCCATTCCCTGTGCCAGTTCTAGCCTTCAGGTGACTGCTCTGGCAACTGGATCAGGGATTCAGTCTGCCTGAAAAGCGTCCTGGTGAAAGCAAAGACAAATCAAATCCATCAACCTGCACTGCAGCTGGGTGAAAGTAACTGTACAGCTGCAATCAAAGCAGAGTTAGTGTTGACTGAAATGTAGGGCATCTTCAGAACTTTCCTCAAATAGTCTGAGGACCAATCTGCCACCCAGCCAGAAAACACCTCTGGTTTCAGCCTTGCAGAGAGCACCACTACAGGGGCCCAAATGAAATGGACAGCTGTTTGTCTGGATTGATGGGTGGATAGCCATCCATCTCAGTGTGAAAGCACATCATGTTGTTGGAGACATTCATGTTGCTACCTGCTACAGATCTCCACTTTTATACATATCAGAAAAGTCTGCTAGTTTGAAATGTTTCAGTTGACTGTGAATAACAACTTTTTCTCCCCCTGCTCCATTTTCACCTCAAAAGAAAAGCAAAACAACACCTAGGCATTTTCAAGGTTTCCCCAGTAAAAGTTATGTTGTATTGTGCATTGTTGTGTAATCACGGTTGAAATTAATGTTTTTTTTTCCTTGGGTTACTAAATCCATACTTTGAACTCCAAGTGTTGGTATGCATTAAAGTCAGAAAAATATCAAAAGTTCAATGCTCGAAGGCATGTCTCCCTTTTTAGGCAGTGCTCAGGTCTTGAACTCTGGAAGAAAAAAATCTCTATTTTTCTAATACTGCTGTGACTACATCTGCAGCTGTCAGAAGATCTATATATAGCCCAAAAGGCATTTTGAGATGAGTTAGATTCAATTTTTAATGTGAAAGAAATAGCTTAGTCCATTTTATTAATTCCATTTAACTTCATACTAGTTATTCTTTTCTCTTATTTTACTAAAAATACTTTCAGCACTAACTTCAACATCATTTCTGACACAGTGTATGGACTTTTGTTATAGAACTGTGTGTGAAATATATTTTCTTTATACTTCTTTAGGGTCTAATGCCAGATCTTGCTAAAATGATTCAAAAATATCCACTAAGGCAAAGCATACTGGAACAAAGAGATATTTATGGGCTGCTTTACTCAATGCTAGGCGACAGAAAAATGTAAAACAAAACCCAGTAGTTATAAGTCACTTAATGTTTGAAGCAAGCATTATTTTTTCCTGGATCTGGCTGAAACCACTTCTTTTGCAAAATGTACCATGTGTTGTATGCGTAACAATATATAATTTTCCTGTATATTACACCTACTCATTCTAGAAGACAACTGCAAATAGCCACAGTTTTGTGGTTATAATATTTTCCAAAGAAACTTTCAATTTTTATTTTTTCTTTAACATGGAAACCTATTTTAAGAAGAAATCTGTTAGGTTTTTCTCTATTTTTCTGCCTTTTTTATAAAAAGATATCAGGGAATCTTCAGTTATCACAAGTGATGAGTACATAAGTTTTATACCTTATCTGAAAAAGGGGTCCTCCAGGAATGTAAAGATTCTCAGAACTATAATACTGAGGGACAGGGTTAAGTCATTCTTGGAGTACAGTGCTATTCACAGAGGGTCACTGTCAAACATTTTGTAGTCATTTATTTTTTCCTGCTGTCACCCTGTCTTTATATTAAACTAATAAAATGCTTATTTGATTGTGATACATGATCTCAGCATAATGTAGCTGGATAGAGACCAGCTGCTTTGATTGTTAACAGAATTGTCATGCAAATGTGGCTTGGCCACATGCAGTCACTGGTGGAATGGTTGAATGCTCTAATTGTGTGTTCACTATATTTTTTTTTTGACTGAAACCTTCAGTTGAAAAAAAGGAGCTTGCCAGCAGTGAAATTTTTCATCAGAAAGATTTTCATCTTTCCAGAAAGACAGGTTTTTGTCTTGTATTTTATTTTGATATAATATTTTTAAGTCAAAGGTAAACTTTTATTTAACTTTTAAAAATAGGTGAAACTATGTCTTGAGTTTCATTTTACACAATTCAATTATTTTTGCAAATCCCAAACATTCTTCTAACAGAAATATAGACGTGAAATGTACAAGTAATAATTTTTTCTTAAAAATCTCAATTAAGTATTTTAATTGAGTTATAAGAACTAAGACTAGAGATTTGGTCCACCTTGAGTTGCAACAAAAAAAAGAGAATTTTATTGCCAGCCAATCCAAAGGAGTCCTGGCCCTGATTTTGTTAAATTAATGGGGCTGTATTGAATCACATGGTCAGGAGAACAAGACAGGTTGTTAAGGCCTGATGGTGTTGAAGGTGTACAAGAAAAGGTACTGTAAAATGATAGCTTTAAGTGATCCCTTGTACAAGAAAACTTAAATAATTAGGTATTTCAACTATCTCCATTCAAAATAGACTTTCAAAATAACAGGACAGAGCTTTAAAGAAATCTCACTGACGAGGACAGGAATTTTTTAGTTTTGACCATCGGTGTTGGAGTCGGCTGGAATAGCGCTTTACTCCAAGAAAGACTTCACCATCTCCACTGTGAAGCTGCATTCACCGGGCAGCTCAGCAGCCCCGGGAAGCCCATTGCAACTTCCTGATACTTTATGTGATGTTTTCAGCAGGAAACTGAAGGTGCAGAACTGCAATCGTAATGAAATCTTCTTTGATGCACACTGGGATTGTTCCTTCCCAGCCGACAGACCTTTTTCACTCTTGTATCCATATTATGAATGTATTCTTTTTTGTTCTTATAAAACTGGCTTCCCGAAGAAAAGTGACTGAGCAAATTGTGCTGCAATGACTGACCTACACCAGGAAATATAAATAAGATGTTTCAACTTCAAAGACCTAAATTCTTTTTAAATTGCTATGCTGAAGAAATTAGATTTATACGTATCTCATGTTCCTCAGGCTTCTAATTGCATTAGTAAATTAGAACAATCTTCCTGTTTCATCCAAGTGAAATTATCTTGGGTAACATTGCCCTAGTGTATAGCATTTAGGTTAGGTAGTGGCTGAATATTTTTTTTATGGTAACTAAATCCTTTAGCCAGCAGACATTACTGTGGGATTTAAGAAAGATTACACTTCTAGGATTCTGCCAAAAGCAATAATTAAAGTAACTAGGATCTGCTTATATAAACAACTGTCATTTTATTTTAAATAGGACTTTTGCCTTTTACTAGTGTCAAACAGAGTAATCTTCCAAGAGACTCGACTTTCAAGAAGTTCCCTTTAGTAACTGTATCTTTTATGAAATGTTAGTAGGACACATCATTTGTGTACTCTGCCCCTGCTAAAACAAGACTGTAAACTCATTAGAATTAATTATTGAAGGATAAACCAAGTTTTGAACAGAAAATATCCTGAAATTGGCATGGAGTAAAAGATTTTCAATGTAATAAAAAGATTAGAAACATGAGAAGAAGCAGGAATAACTATAAAGACAAAAAAAAAA
This sequence comes from Aegotheles bennettii, assembly GCA_013398125.1. NCBI lineage: Eukaryota > Metazoa > Chordata > Aves > Caprimulgiformes > Aegothelidae > Aegotheles > Aegotheles bennettii. The sequence goes on from VZRW01025867.1 coordinate 24,756, forward strand.
AAAGAATCAGCTGGGGAAGAGCAAGAAAGAGCAGTGAGCCTAGCCCGTGCCTCAGTTGCCTGGGTCCTGCACACTCAGGACACCCAACTCCTTGCCCTGTAAGCAGGTATTTGTCATCTGGTCACAGTTGCTTATGAACTTTAGTGACTTGTGAGACCAACACCCATTTCTCTAGGATGAAACCTAGGGTATGGTCAGGTTGGACAGCAGAAGTCTTGGTCCATGCTGGGAGAGGCAAGGTCTATCCATGAGTAGCATAGTGGACTCCTGGGAAGTGCATGCTCCTTCCCCTCCTCTTGGTCTCTCTCCCATGTCAGAAATGCAGAAACACAGCCTGGATCTGCTCCAAGCCAGCCCTGAAAGTTCCTCAGCAGGAAAGCGAGGTGGGCATCCCATGCTCCCTCAGAGTACAGGCAGGGGAACAAGGCTCCCAAAACTCAGTGTCTGTCCAGCCATTGGGGGTTCCTCAACTATCACACAGTGAGGACAGACATGGCACAAACCTCCTTTTTTGGCTTCTGTGAAGACCCATATTACAGCTTCCTTAATAGTGAGCCCCTCATGCTCATTTTTCCCCAAATCCTGCCTGTGACTTCCTGTAGGTTGCAGTGAGCTCCTATCCAAGTGCTCCATGACCACAGCTCCGAGTTTTATGAAGTTATTGGGTACTAATAGGAATTCTAGGATGTGGCCCATGACCTGTTACTTTTAGCATGTGTTTCGTTTAAGTTTTTACTTTTCATTGCATTATTTTGGCAGGAAAAGAAGGAAAATTTTGTGTCGGGCTGCTGAAAATCCATTCTTAGCCACTGGCAAACCCAGGACTTATTTTTCATTTTCCTCTAAGTCCTGCTTGGAGGACAATGTTTTTAAACCTATTTTCCTATCCTTTAAGTAAATTAAAAACATTGTATTAAAAACAATGCCAACAATGTTTTCCCATATAGACAGATAAACATACAGAGTTTATTGGCATAATTAAAGGCAGACTGGTCTTTAAAAGCTAACAATTTCCACAGAGTCTGAGAGTCTGTCATTGAATTAAGAGGAAGCTGTTGATGTATTTAATGATTTCTTTGTTGAGGACCTGCTGTCAAAACTCAGTGCCAAGTTCCTCGGTAAGCCTGAAAGAGTCTTAAACCTCCCTCCAACGCTCAGCATGCACATTATCCCAAGTCACTTTAAATCTCACTGGGTTATTTAAAAATCTGGCTGGTGAAAGTCACACTCTGAGGAATTAGAAAAGAAAGGTGTACAGGAAAAACTAGCAGCAGGAGAGTGTATGAAATTTTAAATTAAAGAGACCACCAACTACTTCTACACAGATCATGTTCTGGATTCCTGCCAGTTAAATTAGCGAGACTTTAGGCACCCACATAACAGATGCATTACAGTTTTAGAGACATTTACAAATGCAAAGCATACAGTACAGGGAATTTCAGGTACTCTTTTGTATGCCTTTTTATAGAGTTAGTTACTTTCTCTTTATAATCAATTATGTATAGAATAACTGCTGACTATTGACCCCAATATAATGGTCACTAATATAATCTCTGTTCCTTTAACCCATGTCCAATCTGACACTAGTGTGTCCCCCTCTCAGAGATGGAGACTTGAAGGCTGATCTCTCAACAGAGAGGATATGCGCAAATTGGGCTATTGAGATGGAGACCATCTGAGTAGCAGAGCACTGTTTTACCAAAGTGCTGTTAACCTGCTTTACTACAGGTCTGCATGACTTCAAGTGTATGTTAGTACTGGAACATCAGCCCAGATGACTTTGGTTATACTGCTTTAATCACACAGTCATACAGTCATATTGTCTCTGTGATCTCATTAAACAGCTCTATACTGAGTTGCACTGTGCAATGTAGACATACAGTTTAGCTCATTATCATAAAAGATAGCGAGGACATTTCAGAGCAAGTGGAGTTTCTTGTAATGATAGGAAAAAATCTCCTGCCTTGGGCCACAGCTAAAACCATCTTACAACATACACCTAGAAAAATAACAGGTGGGTTCCTACGCATCAGCAGAAAAGGTTGTGAAAACACAGCAAAATATTGGGATAACAGGAGGCAGGTTTACCTGGTCAAACTTAACAACCTGTTGCGGTATGCACTGCTAAAAAAACAGTTATGGAAAAGAAACTGTCAAACCTCTATCCATTCTCTCTTTCAGGAATATTAACATAACAAAAGTGGCTAGTCTTTATCAAACAACGTTCTACCTCAAAATCTGACTCCATCTAAGAACCAAGCGTGAGGAGCAGTCTTCCTTGATGACAAGTAAAACTCACCACTGTTCTATTCAGAGTCTTACTCAACAAAACTGAAAACACAACATGATATCACAACATGAAGCATTGGGTACTAGTGATCATGCCACTATGGGAATGTTAAAGGAACTTGTAGAGACCAGCGAAATACCACAACTTCAGGGTATAACCAATACTTCTGGGAACAAGAAGAATCATCCAGCCAGTGGTCCGCTGACCTTAGAATTTAGTTGCCAACAGCCCAGCAGCCTAACTGCAAAAGAAGGCTCACAAAATTCTGCTGTTTCAGCCTCAGCAGGTAAATATTTACATATGTATTCCCTGAAGTAGAGTGATATCCCCAAGGGGCACTCAGTTTGCTTTACAAAAATACAGTGTTGTCGTATAATGATAATAGTGTAGCCATTCAGATAGCCACACTTTTTGTTAGCACAGTCCTCACCCTCTCTTGCAAGGACCAAATAGATTGACAGCTGCAGTCATTTGTCAGAAGACGACCACACTGAGCGGGGCTGTGAACTAAAATCACCAGAGGATTAATAACACAGGCAAAGCCCAGGAAGTGAGCCAAAGGAGCAGCAGGTTACAATTACAGAAAGCACCAAAGAAACATATTTCCATTTTGCACTGAACCGCCATTATATCAGGAAACCATGGCATTTCTTCATACAGAAAATCTTTTATCTGTGTAAGTTGTAAGCCTAGCTTAGTGTAGGCTTTTCTTAGTTTGATGTAATTCTTACTGACTTCTTGTAGGGTATGCTGGGGGTCTTGTGGCACAGGTGCGTTATGGATCTCTCTCTCCAGCCTGTTTTGACTGTAGAATTCCTTAAGTGCATGTAGATCATTATCAGTAAAAGATGATGTCGGAAGTCACCTAGCTTGCCTATCTCTAGTTACACTTCGATAATGCTGACTAGGAACCAGCTTGCCCATTTGATTGCCAAACTCTTCTCTGTTGTTGCTTTCTAGAAAGAGAACAAAACCTGAAAGTGCTGGAATGCCCCACAAAAAAACCCTCATAACTTTAAGGTAATTAATTTTAAAAAATTAGAGCACCATGTTCCAGTTTTGGACATTTTAAATGTCCAATATTCAATATTAATTTAAATGTCCACTTTTAATATTAAAAATTGTTGAGTTTTCATTGTTAAAAAGTTATTTAAATGGAAATCAGGGATCATTCCATGAAGGTGTCACAGAAGCCTTTCTGATATTATAGAAAAAAAAGGCTATTAAGTCTCATTCAAATTATCTGACTTACGGTTTTTAAAACAAACTGAATTTTCATCCAAATCAGCGCACTTTTCTAACCTTTTGATTTTTTTTATTAAATCAGCAGTTCCCGTTAAACTGTACTATACTTGTAGAAGACAAATAGGAATGTGTATGTACATAAATCCTGTGCAAAGATAGGAAAGTTTATCTCTATGTGACCTTCAGCCTTTCATGTAATCACTACTTTTTGGATGGACACACTGATTCAAGAGGAACTGACATCAACTAAACCTGAAATACAATAATTACAGTACTTTAATCACTTAAGACATGTACCTTATTCATCAGTACCATTTAGAATCTGATAAGATCATGGAAATTGAATGTACACTGACCCCGCTCACTTTGTCATGATAAAAGCAAAAAAAAATAAGTTCTGGCAAGAGAAAACACAGAGTTACAGAGCCTTTAATGGCCATGTGGCAACAGACTGCAATAGTTGCCTGTATGATGGCATTGTGGGGGAAAGCAAAAGCTTTGTGAAGTCAAATAGCCAGTTATTTTGCAACCTGGAGCCATTTTGTAGTTGCATTTGATGGAGGATAATCAATCCTGAGTGCATAAATGTACTTCAATTCCTTTTAATGTTGAAAGACAATAATATATATGTGTTCAACGTAAAGAGTATATTTTAGGATTAGAAACTCTGCTTTTGCAGCAGTTTCAGAGCGCCCTTTTATAATTTGGAAGAATATTTTTGATGCTATCTGTCATTGTGACACTTCCAGGTATCATATTTCAAGTATTTGATGATTGCCAAACACATACGCAAACTAAGGACACTAGCAGGGAATTTAAGGTTCTTTTTTTCTCATTCATGCTGTTTGATTTTTCCCTCCACCTAATCCCCAAGATTCAAACATTATCATCTTTAATTTTGTTTTCTTATATGTTCACATTGAGTTCTTATATGTTCACATTTCTTTAAACTCCTCAGCCTATTTTCACTAATATGATAAGGTCCATTCTTCGTGCACAGGGAATGTACAAGTTACACAAGCTAGACCAGCAATTTGCATAAATGTCATGGAAATTTATTCTTGTTTTCGAATACATAATGTAAACACTGTTCATATTGTACTTAAGGTGCTCTGAAAAGTAACCCAGTCACCAGATTTGAACCAACAGGGAATAGAGTGCTAGCAGATAGAATTTGCAGAGAGATTTTCATAAGCAGCAATTGGTTTAGCAAAAACAGCAGTAGCAAAAGACTCAGAGGGCCAAGCCCTGAGTTTCTTTCCTTGTCTTAATCAGTGGAACTAACATAGGGGCCAAGGGTGTCTTGAGCTTTCTTAAGTGTGTGCCAGCTGCCACCAAAAGAAGTTTGTCTGAATGAAAACAGAGCACCAAGTATTGGCTGCATGAGTTTCAGTGGGAGTTTCATCAAGACTTCAGCCTGTAAGAACACTCCAATTTTGGCTCTGAAGAAGGAGCTGTATTGGGAAAAAAATAAGGAAAATTAAATAACAGTAAACTGAGTATCATGGACTGGATGTAATATTTAATGAAGAGGTGCAATATGAAGATTATGAGACACAGAAAGGAACATGATGCCATTTAAATACCAAAACCTCAGGGATATACTAGCTATTAAATGAAGATGAACAGCCCTACATCTGTGCTGGACTTGAAACAAACCGGAGTTTATAGGAATCTGTTTAAAATCTCATGTTTAACTGCTGATCCACAGATTACTCCACAACAGATGCCTAATGAGCAGATATCTATGTTGGACAACAATATAACTGCACATATTTAAATCATTTGCTAAGAAATATAAAATTTTATGAGAAAGGAGAGATGCAGAGGTAGCTGAAGGGCCAAATTCTGTTCTCAGTTACATATACACAATTCCACTGATTTCAAATTCATGTACTTGAATGTAAACTGAGAGCAGATGAGAGGAGAAAAACAGATTTGGTCTGAATTTGATCAGTCTGCCTCAGTCTGAGAGGAAGCTTGACAGTTGGATTTCTGAAATTTGGTTGTGAGTTTGTTTCGTGGAATGAGATCCACCTGCACATTTAAGGTCCTATGAATCAAACAATCACTCATGAATGCTATTTATTAACTTTAGTTGCATTGAATATTACCTTTAATGCTGAGTAATCCTGAATCAAATGGAGGTGGATTAAAGTGTCTCAAAACCAGAGTGGGTCAATTTCTTCTTTAATCTGCACTAGCAGAAATCAAATGATATCTCCAGATGTGCACAGTGTATAATATATTGTTAGAAACCACGAGTCAAGCAAGCAATATGGTGACCCTTTATTAACAGATTCTGAGTGACAGTTTAAATCTCAAATGACACCATTAGAATATTCTAATATCTATTTAGAGAAAGCAACGTGAGAATTTTACCCTGATATAGATTCAGTAAGCTTGTACTAACAGTTTAGGACAAGTGATTTCCATTATCTTTGATAAAGTTTATAATAGGGTAAACAGTATTCTCATCTGTGTTAACATTGGGAGCTCGACAATTTTGTAGGTGCTGCGTTGTGTACGTTACAGCTCAAAAATAAGATAAATTATACTTTCCGTGTATAAGACAGGAGACTCTTGTGAGTGGTATAAAGACTTATTTATATGCATCAGTCCTTAAATGAGAAGCAATTCACTTAGATAAAGACCTTTATGTATTAGAGCAAAAGGTTTGATCATTAGAGTAGCAAGCCTTTGGTGTTCACATTCCCCTACAGGATTCTGTAGCCATATGTTTATAAATGTTCACATCAAATTAATTCCATTTTGCAAGGAATTATTTCCTTCTCTGTAAGGGAAATTTAGTTTTTCTTTGGAAGAATCAAATTTTTAGTTGCTTGCTCAACAATGTTGACATCTTTTACAACCTGGATTATTATTTCTCAATGTAAAAGAAATATAAACTTTATGCACTTTATACCTCCAATTCACATTATGTTTTTTATTCTTAAAAACTGGAGAATACCTTCAAAGAGCACAAGGTAGTTGTGTAAGGTAGTGTTGTCTGTTCCTAGTTTTAAATTATGTTGTCATGAGCCAGATGTTTTTAGCAATACATATCAAAAAAGATAAGACATGGAAGGATGCACCTTCAATAAATTTAAATCAAGCCTGACTGTTCATTGCCTTCTCCTATATTAATATAATGGATAGACTAACTATCCTTCAGTGAGAAGCGAAATTATCCACGTATCAGAAAAAGAGGCTGGAAAACTTCCTTTTCAGCCTTTGCTGAAGATACCACATGCTCCAACTCAATCAAGATTAGAGATCTTTTTATATAGAATGCGTCATTCAGTTTTGCCTATCAATACAGTGCAATTCCCACCAGACCTTCAAATCTGATACTTTTCGCTTTCATATACTCCTGAATAATGTCATTTGCTATTGATCACAACAGGAAAGAGCATGTAGAGCAGCAGAAGCCTTGAATCTGACCTACTATGGTTGCTGTCATGTTCTAAAACAACATTCATCAGCACTGCCATGAACTATTCTTAAAGATAGAATAATTGCACTCAACTGGCTTGTAGGCATATTCTACTTTGCGGATACAAGTTAATTTATTTCTCTATTATCCCCAGACACCACAGATCAGCCCTTTAAAGAGATCATTTTTGCAGACTCTTTGTTTCATGAGAATGCTTACCACAGGGCATAGGAAATACCTTGGCAACAAAGAATAGACAGCCGGAAGCACCCTCAGTTTTAGTTGGTTGCCAGTAAAAGAGAAAAACACTTATGCAGGGGTTATGATTCAGAGCCGCTGACTCCATTGTAACAATGTCTCCTTTATCATTTCAACATAGATCATAGTCTCATGCCAAGAGACATTGCCAAAAACAAACAGAAAAATACCCAAGCAGGCATTTGGAGCAACAACATTAAAGCATATCCAGAGAGTGTGTAATACACACTCGCACCCATTTGTTGTGTCATCTGGGACTCGGTGACCTTTATTAAGTAATTTCAAGTCCTCCTGACTGGTCTGAGCTGATTTGCCATGCTCTAGGAACTTGTAGTTCTGACCAGATATGTTTGTTTTAGGAGAGAAAAGCCTTTACTTTGATAAATGTCTGTGTGATATAAGCAGCACTGTTTCTTCCTGTACTTACCAAGATTCTGAGTATAAATTTGATATTTTCGGTTGTGAAAACCTCAGAGCAGCTCAGAAGCCACACTCTCTCAATAGTGTAGGACTTTGGGAGTGAACAGCTGCAGACAAAATACAAATGCAACCATCTGAAAAATGAAAAGGTCTTTCAACAGGGTACATGTCTTCAGAAGCAGAAATTACTTATTTCTGCACCCTTTGCAGCTCCTAAGCAAAGTTTCTTGCAGAACTCACTGTATCCCCACCATTAAGAAGACATGCATACTATTTACTGTAATTAGTCAGTTATGAGGTTTCCTTCTTATCTGTCTTCTCCAATTAATGTAATTAGCCAGCAACAATTTCTGAACAATAACTCCTTACTAATATAATAATAGATACCAGGGATGAAATTTTCAAAGGAGAGTAAGGAAGTCAACTCCCATTGAGGGTTGTGTTTTTAAAGGAAAGAATTCACACACAACTGCCTTTATGGACTATTACTCACTAATTAGTAGCAAACTGCATGGCAAATTCCAGAATTTACGGAACTGGCTGGTAGCTGAAGCAAGATTTTCATCAGAGTAACAGATTATTGGTTTTAGGGGAGAAAATTACTTCCCTTTTTTTTTCATTAACAAAAAGTCAGATGATTGGAGAAAAAAAATGGATTTCTAACTGCATTTGTACTTTATGTTCTGCTCTACTCAAAACTTAAGCTGAACTGGAGATTTTTTTAGACTGCCCTTGATCTCTTTAAATTATTTTTATAGGGCTACCCATTTTAATCTGTTTTCATTTCAACCCATGGGTCTCCTTTCCTTTCCCAATTCCCCCTCCAGGGTGGGGTCAGGTGATAGACCAACTGTCCAGCCCATGACACATTTCAAATTATATTCTGCTTCCGATAGGCTTCAGATGGCATGTGAGAAATGGACAATATCCATACCTCAGCCATGTCACCTCCTTGTCTCTCAGCCATGCCATTTCACCTGGCAAGGATATACTCTTCATGCCTTTTCAATCTTTGACACTTCCAAAGATGGTCTCTTCCATGTTTCCATAAAGCTACTTATTACACAACTAACATTTTATCAGCAGGCTATTTCACTATTTCACTTCTGTTTTTAGACAAAAATAATTTTTTTTCAGTAAATTAGCCATTTTAATTACTCTGTATATCCACAGCCTACTGATACAAGGCAATTCATAAAGCAGTAACTGCCTACAATTGTGGTTAAAGAAGCATGGGAAACATGTGCCTCACTTCTCACTGCTTGAGAATTTCCTTCAGAACGACTTCAAGTGTTGGGAACTAGGCCCTAAAACTCAAGTTGCATTAAAAAGCACAAAAAGTTGCATAAGTATATTCTTTTGCAAGGAGTCAATAATTAAATCAAGTAACTATCTAATTATATCTCTCTTTCAACTAAAGTATCTGATGTAGGAAAAAACTTTTTTTGTTTTATTTACCCAAGCAGCAAACAAATGCCTTGAAAAGGTACTAGTGGGTATTTTGTAGAAATATGTATCCAAAAGTCTTATCTCCCTTAAAAGAACTAGGCTTTTGCAGGGAACATCTGCTATGAATTTTCTGTGCCTAAACTGTGGACTGCTAACTGAAACTCTTGATTTTATTTCTTCTGTCCTTAGACCTAGATAATTACTGTATTGTATAAGCTATGGTCATTCTTACACACCTGCACACCTTCATTTGAGCAATGCTTTTAGGACATGACTTAAAAATACATCCATGACAACTGAACTCCTGCCTTTGTTTACTGTCTGGTTGCTCTTTCCCTTATTTGAAGTTTCCCAACATGCCTGGCCTGAAATGGAGTTTATTCCAGAGGGAAGAGTGGAAAAAAAGTTAATGATGAATAGTTACATTGTTTAGAATCTGAGGTTCCCAAACTAATAAAGTCTTCAGAACAAGAGGTAGCAGTTTTCAGTCTCTTTACAACAACATTGAAATGATACGCAATATCAAAAAAATTGCTTTCAGTAAGTTGGCAATGGCACCCAGTGAAACTTATATAACTGTCTGGGTTCAGAAGAATAAATACTTGTTTGAATGCCAGTGCTTTCCCAGATTATGTCAGACACTCCTTTCATGACTGTAAAAAAACACCCAGAGCCTTTCCCATCAAACGAAAATAAGCTGATATTCTTAATCTTTACATTAATGCTAGATAGTAGGGAGCTATAGAGATTAGGTGAACGTCTTCATGTTGCCTGTTGAAAGAGTTCGCTGTTCCAGTCCCAAAGCTTAACAAGATCCATAAACTCGATTCTAAAACAAGGAGGAGCCCAGCATGTCAAGAGTCATCTATTGTACAATTCATTTAATTCAATCCTTTCAGCAGCTATGCTGCTAAAGACAGGCCAGCCATGTTGCGTTTTAAAAGGAGTATTTTTGTAGAACAATGTTGCCCAAAGCATTTCCTGTTCTTATCACTCCTACAGCAATATGTCTGGAGTTCATTACCAGTAGCTCTGACTTTGAGTAGTCAGTCTTTTGCAAAAGATGTTCATTCATGTTTTCTCCCCTTCTTCACCAATTTGCCTCATCTGATAATATATCACTGTTGCAATGATTCACTTAGGAAAACACAGGCCTACTCACATCTCAAGAAAAACTGTTGAACAAAAGGCAAATTCTTAGACCACCCACTCATTGAAAATCTTCTGTACCTTGTAGCTATAAGAATTAAAAATCTTAAAGGAATTAATTTGCATTTTATTATTCAATGTTTGTCAAGTGAGTAATTTAGTGGTCATGTTGAAAAGTCAGCCTATGCATGTTTTTTGTTTCTCTTCTATTGAAAAGTGTATACTAAGAACATTTGGTAACAATTTTGTGTGTATTTGTTCTGTGCTGATGGCCCCTACGTGGTGGTTGCTAAAAGCACATGAAATTATCTTGCTTAGATATAACATCAAAAGAGTAAAACAATATAAACATAACACATTTTGTAAGCTTCAAGAATAAAACCAAATTTCTAGAAAATGTCTTGGATGTGTGGATGAGGACAAACTGATTGAAGGGACTCTGCGATGTGGTAGGAGAAGGGAGTTTATGAACCAGAATGTCTTTTTCAGAACCACATTCTGAGTCTCATTGATGGGACAGGATGACCTGAGATCCTGAAGTGGTTATGGGAAACCTGAAGCAAAATATAGGGAAAAAAATATTTTATTGAAGCTGCAGTTCAGCAAGTGGTGCAAGCATATGCCTATCTTTAAGCACAAATTTAGTCTTACAGAGAAATCCTGCCTTCACTGGGGTTACATTTCACATTTCTCAGAGATTCCTCCGGATTCAAATCTCTGCTCTTAGCCATTAACTTCAGAAACCTTAATAAGCTGCAACCATGTCCAAGCTGGCAGACTTTGCAAGCAAGATTTTTTCAAGGACTATTTTCACTGAGGAGTCTTGCAGACCGGTGGGAATCGCATGCCTGCCTCCCTACCCCATGGAAGGAGGGGCAAGGAAGTGGCGTTCACACAGACTCTATAAGACATATAATTTTCATGCCAAAAGTCAATAAAGAGGTACAGATTTTTTGGTTACTTGATCAATAGTAACATCCATGGGACAGTCTACATCTCTCCATTGGCTTTACAGGGATCACAGACTTCAAGTTCATTGTGTGACTTTGACAGCTCCACTGTGACCTGAGACAGCCAGTCTGCTGGCCACAGCACACCCACACCATGCCAGCCCCCAGAGAAGAGATCACACCAGAACCTCTGCCACACCATTTCACCAAGCTAAAATAAGAGCAAACAAACACTTTTTTGGCAGTGGAATTTTCTGATGGTTGAAGGAGATGGGCCTGATTGCAGTGCAGAGGCTGCTAGGGACAAGCAGAAATCACCTGATCAAGGATGAGGAGTAAGGTGACACTACAGCAACCATCAGCTGGGTTGGCTTGGAAGTGGAATTTAAATCCTGAGTTAATGACTTAGATCCTAAAAAAATGAATACAGCATTGAATTAAATTCTTAAACACAGAAATTTGATCTCAGCCATTGAATATACTATTGGGAAAAAAAACAAACCACAAGACAGTGTAAAAAATGTGACTGGTAAGACCTCAGTGCCCCAATGACTTATCCACAGGCTTATGTGTCTGTATTCTAAGTGACACTCCCATGAGTATATTGTCAGGTAAGAGAAACACTGCCATCAAAGCCAGATATGCCACATATGAACATGTGAGTTACCAGGATATATTTCTAAGTGATGATTAAAGAGGGGGTAAAAATAGCATATTATCAATTTTGAGGATTTAAATTTTACAGTGAAAGACCTTTTAAGTGCTGCCAATAACTAAAAACAAAGGAAAAGCTCACAAACAAATGGAACTCGTGTAGGCATGAAGTGTACAGTGTTCAGAAGTGACAAATCTCCTGTGTACCAGTTACCACAGGGTTAAGAACACAATAATTACTTCCTAAAATAATTTAAGTGAATGCATGTTTTTTCAGTAATATGCAGGCTGTTACTGGAAGTAGACATAAATGCACCACTATGTGTATGCATTATAAGATCTGGAGAATTGCTATAATCAGGAATTCCCCAGTCCTAGCTCTGCAATCTGAATCTCTGAGTCAGATTCTGACTTCTTTTGTACTCATTCAGCACTTATATAAACCCAGTCAACTCAACTGAAAGACCTGATTTTTACAGTGGAGGATTGCAATGAAGCTTTATTCTCTCTAGGGTGTTTGCAAGGTAGGGAAGTTAATGCACTGTAAACCAGAAGGCTGATGTACAGCCCAGTAGTTGCTTCTGACCTCATCTTCACAGTAGCAATCTGAAAGTTAAGTGATCTGCTGCACCTTCGGCACATGTCAGCAGGAGCTTGGAAGAAAAGAAAGGGAAGACAAGAAGCTAAGATGGCCAAGTTAAGAATCTGTTTCCTCAAGACTCTATATTATCAAAGGGTAGGTTCTAAGTGCAGACCCCTTCCTTTTCCTCCTCACTCATTGTAGCCCAACACTCACTGTGCCAGCCAAAAACACATGAACCTCCCTCCTTCTTGCCTCTTCAGTTGTAACTGAGGTCAGTTCCTGGATCTACTTTAGCACATGGACATACACATGTTGATGTTTGCATAAGGCAGGTAAAGGTAGCAAGAGGACAGGATTGCCTTTCCCAGGGGTACTGTATGGTATGTGCAGTTTTATTCGCACTGATTTTCCTGTGTCAGCAAGGCTTGACCCTGAATTTCCTTTTCTCCTACCTATTTTCGTTGACCCACCCAGTCACACAAGTGGGGAAAAGATTAGGTGCACCTTGTCTGTGTCCAGTCAAAGAAGTGGAAAAATCCATAATAAGTTTTATTATCAGAGAATTATGAATATTTTGTGTTGCTATAGATTAATGGAGCTGAACTGCAATACAGAAATCATATTTTCATTCAAACACATTGGCTTATGCCACACGTGAAACACAAAAATTAAGATATGTTAAGAAATGTTTTTCTTGTGCTGTTTCTACACCAACCAATATCTTACAAGAAAATTATTTCTTAGGCGAAGGAGCTTTAAAAGTTTTCATAGAAGCATTAGCTTTTTTCATAGCTTATTCCAAAACAAATGCTTAGCTCTAAGACCACTGAAAGATTAAAAAAAAAGAAAAGCTAAAAAACTGTCTTAAACTTACACACTTCAAAGTAATCTGGATTTAAATTACTATAGCCTGAAACAACTCTGCTGCTCTCAATGTGAGAGGAATTATGTCCTGCATATTCAGACATGCTACAGGACATACACGTTAAGAGACAGTTTTCAAACTGCTGCTTTCTCTTCATAAGGATGCACTACCTAAACTTTATGATTTATCTTTTGCCCAAACCACTGTTTTTTTACATTATTTTTATTCCATACCACTAATGAACTAAGGATGTATGAAAATCTCCCTGGTCTTGAACCTCAACAAACTTTGCCATGAATGAGGCAAAAGTTCTGGCTTTGTAACAGAAACCCCAACACAACAAATTTGAGCCTGTTTTCTCTCCACAATTTTGGTGCAGGTTTGATTGAAAACTTCTTCTCAGTCAAATCTCCTGTTTTTTCTTGCTCATCACTTTCTCTGGATTATTAATACATAGCCTGAACTAACATACTGGGCTCATCAAAATGGTGATTTTTCAATGCCAGATTTTTTTAAAAACTTTGAAGCAAAACCATTCTGCTATCAAATTTAGGCATGCATCTATCTTTTGCTGCATTACATCCTTTTGATTCTCTACAACATGAGAATAACTGACGGGATATGTTACATAGCATATAGAAAAATCTTTTGTTTAATTAGTTCACACTGAGTACATTTTCCTCCCATGAGCCATTAGATTAGCTTATTTAAAACCCAGTCTACAGGACCATGTGCGGTGACTCATATGAAAGGTAAACTTGTGTTTAAGAAAAACAACATACTAGGAAAGTATAGAGGAAAATTTTCACTGGCAGAGGCCTCTTGCATTTGAAAGCCGATTTTCACATTTCTGTCTGGGAACAGCGTTGGAAATGAGGTTCAAAGTAGCAAGACTAGTACATAACGTTAAGAAGCATTAGTTTATACAGCAATTCTTACTGGGCTTTACCCTTCAGTCATGCCTCTGAGAAAACAAATTGAATTTCCTGATTTCAAATGGCAAACTCTGCTATTACATACTTTGTGATTTCAAAGAGCATCTGTCATCACACAAAGACAAATACATTTCTTGGAGAAACATCTGGTGCTTTTTTAAATAAGCCTCAGGCCAGGTCTGCGCAATGAATGAAATATGTACTACAGATAGAGTGTTATTTAGTGTTGCTTTTCATTTAATCAACTGTGTGTGGAATGTTTGCATTGTGTTAACTATTTCTAAAGTATTGGCTCTCCTGCCACTTTGGGCAATTGTTGCCTTTTAAAAAAACCCAAAATTTGTTTTTTGAGTATAACAACTAGGAGTAGTAAATCAACTCTACTTGATTTCCTAGTTCCTTTCAGGATATCTGTGGGAAAAGGCAGTAGAAGTTCACAGACTTCTTTTTTTTAAGAAGGCAAGTGTTTAGTCTTTGTGTTTTGCCAAAAACAGCAACAAGCTCTGTTCATTTGGCTGTCTGAATTTGCAATAGAGAAATTAATATACATCTAACCCCACCCCTCAACTAAGCTAATATAAAAAATCTGTACTATAGCTCAGAAAAGAACACACAGGAAGGTAATCAGCACAGCAGTACCACCGAAGCCTCATTTCTCACCCACTTCTTGCTGTGATGGCAGCAGGGTCTTCACCTTCTGATGAGGTGTCATAAGCTCATTTGTAACATTGCTCTTATGCTGAAATTCAGAGCAGTGAGGGCTATTGAGGAGCTCCTTGGCTGCTCTCTGTGGTTAGGTTTTGTCATGCCTCACGCCTGACCATGTCTTTCACAGTAAATCTATAAATAGAGTGAATGGACAGGGGCAATGTCACACAAATGAGTAAGGAAGCTGCTAGGAAAATTATCTGTGGCATACTGAAAGTTAATATGAGAGGCAAAAAGAGAGAAGGGGAGCACAATGATGGAATGGAGGTGAAGTATCTCTTCCAGATCATGTGGAATGAACATAATGAGAGATTCATACCAGGGGCAACATTTCCCACTTTTCTTGAGATGAAGGGGCCATGTTCTGGTTTTGACTCACTATAGCCCCTGTTGATATGTTATTCCATGTTGGTTCAAACATTTCCAAAGACTAGTTTCTAGGTACATCTCCCTATGTGTCTCCTTGGACTTGTAATACCCTGGAATGACACACATTCAATGAGCAGAATTGTCTAATCCATTTACCTTCTTTCGCTGCAGGAAACAGGACAGCATTTTGTATGCATCCTCTACATTCACATCCTGCTTTTAGGTGAATGGGTTCAATAGTCAAAAATGCAACTAGTACACTAATGTAAATACACTGCATGCATTTGGAGGACAAAGAACCAAAATAGCAAGTATGCATAAATAGATAAGTCATACAGCACTAAAAAAACCACTGAATGGCAGAGTCAAGTTTAGTGTATGTCTACATTCAAAACAAAACAAAACAAAATGGACAAACAAGACCTCAGAATGCATAAACAAATAATCTGAACTCAGATACAAAGGTACATTCCCAAGCAATGTAACATCCTTCCCATTGAAGTGCCTTTTACCATACTGTCTGCCAATTAAATGTCCTAAACCAACCCCCATTCTCTTTAAGGGTGACTGTCAACTAAAAAAGTAATTTTGGAATGAATGAGAGCTGTCATGCTTAAAGGGAAAAAATAATCTCAGACTAATGGGAGTCAGTAAAAAACTTCCGTGAACAGGAAATTATTTCATACAGGCTCCTGTACAGCTTTATCCATTCTTCATCCATACATTCTTCTGAAGCAAGTGAAAATTGTCACTGTCGAGCTGAAACTTGAACATAGAGAATAGTGATCTGATTTGGACATTTTAAGAGCTTTCATATCCTCTACAAATGGGAAAAGAAATGCAGTAAACATCAAATTTTTCTTTTGAGCTAAATTCTTTCTGTGATTGTAGCATTTTAGGAAGAAAAATATTCCTTTTGGAGGGCAATGGCAACCTGGCTGGCAGTATTGTACAGCACACACATTCAGCAGGCAGCTCCAATTACAAAGAGCCTTTCCATTGTCTAGGCCAATGATTGCAAAGTGCTTGTACCCATGCCAAGTTTTACACTGACAGATTTGGGTGGGCATTAGTGACTGTGAGCTACAGCGCTTTTTAAAGTAAATTTGGCAGCAGATGCTGAAAAGATTTGTCATCACTGGTCCACAGATCCATTTCAAATCTAATGGCCATTAGTCCAGGAATGTGTGATAACATGTCTAAAATGAAATCATTACTCTCTGCTCTCAAAAACCATGTGAACATTTTGAGATGACAAATAGCAGTGGCCACAGCAGCCTGCTTGCCCTGAACACAGAGCACCAGTTGGGGTTGTCATCAAAGCAAATCTGCCAGCCTTCCCCCCACTACGTGCACACTCCCTGCTCTCATGCCCTGACTCCTACACTTTGTAGGGCCATCACTAGAAAAGGTGCAGTCCTGCCCTACACTTGGATATTGGATCCTACGTGAGGCAGACATGTAGCCAGGGGATGTGCAGGAACGTTTATGCTTTCAGGAAGGTCTGTTCCTTATCCCTCCAAGCAAGCACTGTCCTGTGCTTCCTCTCAGCACTGGCTCACACCAACTTTCTCCTGTGCTACTTCACCCATCACCCTCTGGGCAGCAGCAGCCTCAAGTTTCCATGATCTTTTCTTTTATGACCATCATCTTTGACCAGTAGTCTTCCTACAAAATTAACCTATGGTCCAGAAAAAGTTCTTTCTCACGCTAAATCTGCATGAGATTAGTCCTCCATACTTAGGTTTGGATTCCGGTTCAGCTATAGTTCAGACAAATTAAATTATATAAATGAAACAAGAAAATTACTTAATTTCCTTGATGTTGTCCCCATAATGTAAAGTTATCAAACTGAGAGAAACAAAAGGCTAAATGTGCTGAATTATCAGCCAGAATTATGGATGGCTATGTGATATGGATGTAAACAAAGGTGATGAGGGAATTTAAAATACACAGAACTGCAATTATTTTACTTTTAACTAGTGTAAAGCTAAGAAATATCACAGAGTAGAGAAAATAACTACTGACTGACCATAAAGTAAATATAAAAATTACATCACAAGTGTGTAGTTCTTGATATTAAAAATGCATGTATGTATTTGTATGCATGTATGTATTTCTTTGAACACTGAATATTGTTTGTTTTCTCTGTTATTTACACAGATACCAGATTACTATCAGGGACTGAACAGATTAAATAACATCCCAAGATGGGCATGGGAAACTCTCATATGATTGTGGAGATTGTGTCAGTCCAAATAAGAATTCTCATTTGTATTGAAATTATATTGATTTTAAATTGTTTTAAAAACCTCTTTTTGAAACAGCTTTTTCTTGTGTGATATTTCCATGTATCAACAGTGAAGTATAGCTACTGCACTCTGCTGTCCTTGAGCCCCCTGATTGTAGGGACCAGCAACATCTCTTGGGTGACTCAGTCTGGGAGATTCGGGCGAATGGAGCTGAACAGTGTGTCAGGGGATGAAGCCAGAGGCATCTTTGGAGAGGGACTCTGAGCAGGCATCGTTGCACCTCTCACCTGCTGTGGTGCTCAGGCATGCTGCTGTGTCCGTCTGCAACCAGCCTGGGGCAATTTATCAGCACTGATGTGTTAATTTATTTTCTCTGGCTTATGCTTGACAGCCTACAACATTTTGTCTGCTGTAGAAGAAAGGTGACAGAAAAGATGGGAAGGTGAGAAAACAGGACAATTAGACCTTTCCTAAAGCCAAAAAGGTGGGGAAAGTGGGGACTGGTGTGGTAGGAGTCAGCATGTCATTGAGATGGTCCTCAGGCAGTGTGATGCAGTGACAGAGCAGCTGGAGAATAAGAAAACTTGTGGTGTGATTTTCAGAAAGGAAGGAAGATGTGGGGAGTTTACAGGAATCAAACTAAGACATGGATGTTTTCTTATACTAAGGTTTGGGATTTTTCTAAAATCCCTTCAATTTCCTCATTCTTTATTACTGGCAGAGTGTGGACTTACATAAAGTTTTATACAGTTCAATGACTAATACGTGGTAGGTATTTCTTTTGTCTTTTTAACCAGAAATTGACCTCATGGGAGCATTCCTCATAATGCCTAACAATAAAAATGAGAAGTTATGGACATGTTGCAACAAAACATAATTGTCACTGAAAAAAATTACTATGACAAGAAAATAACAAAATATGCTGTTAGGTTCTTTACACATACTTATAAATCCAACAACTTGAATACAGTAAAAACTATCAACATACTTTCCTCCACGTCCAAGTCTCTATTTTTACTTAACTGTTTCATTATTAAAACTGGTAAGGGAACTGCTTTCCCTTGAGAATATTTCCATTAAAACCATTTTATCCTGTAAAATGTATTTCCATCAGGTCTTATTGAAAACATAATATTTTTGTCAGAAAGTGCTTATGGTAAAAAAAACCCCATGTTATATTTCAGTAGCTCTTAGTGTTCAATGGAAAGAAAACCCATTACTGAAAAAAAATATTAAACTCGCTCAGTTTTTAACTGGAACACATAATCAAGCAACACAGCAGTTCTCTCCTTGGCTTCCTTAAGAAGCCACTTGTATGATTTCCAAATTTAAATACAACAACCTTACGCCAGGCGAGAGTGACAAAATACCAAGACACTGCAAATAAAACTGAAATTTACATTAAATTAATCCCACTTTTGAAATCTGCTCTTTGACTGTTTATGTTAATTTGTTTTAGCTTGATAAAATCAACATTTTAAAATGGATTAATATAATCATAGAAAGAGACATACAACATGCACAGATGATGTAATAAAATAAGTTAACTCTAGAAAGCAAATTACTTTATTGCTTCTTTCTCGAAATACAGTTACAGCTGGAAAAACAGAAGTGTTGTTGAAAATTTAAAAAAGCCCTGGAAGGACAAAGTAAGTTAAGGAACATAGCTGACACAAATGAATAACTGAAGTATAGATGAGTTGTAAGTATAAGCTTAAATTCTGTTATTAGTCAAGTATTAGGAAATAAAGGGTGTACAATAAAATCTTCAGATGTTCTTGTAAGCTAGGACAGAAAACTATCTACAGTACAAAACTAAATGCTAGCTTATGGGCATTTTGCTACATACTGTAAGAGTGACACTCAGCAAGTACCATTTCTGTCCCTTTATTTATGCTGTTATGCAAACATCATTACCCTCACTGTAAACCTGGGGAATCAAAGCACAGCATGGTGGGGATGGGAAGACCACTGAGCCAAATTTTCCTTTCTTGAGATGGCAGCTTGGAAACTTTTTCTGCTGGGTTAGGCTGTGAATCCCTGTGAGCACAGAGGAAGCCCCAGTGCTGATGGAGGGGCTGCACAGTAATCTAGGAACAACCCATCCCAAGCTCCATGTTGTTAATCAGCCCTGTGGTTAGCTGAGCTCCTGAGCATCCGCTGTCTTCCTAGGAGCTCTCTTTCAAATGAGAGTGAATGAGTCTGTCTGCTTACATCTTTTTTTCTCCATTTCACATAAACTTCCTTTGACCTCAGATGGTTCGGCAGCTAAATACATCTCTTCTGCTATATAAGATCACCTCTCTGATTCTCCTTTTAGTCCATCACTTTTTATTCATCTGAAAGACTTAATTTTTTTTTATTCTTTTTGGAAATGTCTCACTTTGTCAATTATGATCCGGTCATAGATTATTCAACTCTCCCTTTTTATACATATATTTATATAGTGGAAGGAATCATTTGTCTCAGCTTCAGCCAATACTGCTCACCATTTACATTTAAAGTCCCAACATGACTGGGGTTCTCTCTTGCTTTAGTAGATACTTCATAAAGCCCCTAATCAATTCACAGCTGTGTCTCAGCACATTGAAGTAGTTCATAATTTCTTCGTGTCAGCCAGAATTTACCAGCTGTCAATAGGAATCTTCCACAAAGCAACATCCATGAAATCCCAATGAAGAAAAGAGAAATAATTTACAACACATAAACAGTTATTTAACATATAAGATTACTGCTATTCGTTATTATGGAAAATAATTGTTCCCAGCACATAAGTATTATTACTCCATGTATCAGATAACATATTTATATGTAATATATGCCATGGAACTAACAAAAATTAATTTGTAAAACTTCAGTTTTAGGTGATAGTTTGGAAACTTGTAAATTCTTCTGAAAAGATTAAAGTCTGCTTTGTGTTGGTTCAGTTGGATCAGATAGATATCATTTTCCATCCTTGTTTCTCTTAAGACAAAAATGTTACAGACATCAAACCATACAAGAAATCTCAGTTCTTTTTAGTTAGGGCCAATTTTAGCACAAAACTGTGGCTGAGAAACTTCTGGTTTTGTGTTATTCAAAACTTAACTATGTACTTAATTCATGAGCCAAAAAAGTATATCAAACTTCAGAACACAATCACTTCAGTACTGTAAAATGTACCAGGTACTTTCTGAGCAATAGTGTTTGTACAGTACTGACCTGATTGATTGTACCACAGTTATCTGGTCATCCAGGAGTAACAAAGGAAATATAGTTACTTTAAAAAATTGTTTTTTTTCTTTTTATTCTAACCAAAAAAATCTTTTCACCAGATCAGAATGTACCATCCTGATCATCCAGCCTCCATGTCCTTGTTGTAGCATTTTAGCTTTGCTCCTTCTAAAAGCCCAAAACTGCTGATCAGGCTAGAACTTTTTTTAGAAAGATGCGGGTAATAGAGTTTCTTCTGAAGTTCTACATAAACAAGCTCAAGAAGTAAACAGAATGCAGATATTACTTTAATAATCTGAATAAACAAAAATTATTTCTTCAGCCTTCTTCGTGAAGCTGGACTGGAGAGACACTACCAATCTGGAGAGGAGGAACATCAAACAGCAAAGTGAAGTCTGTGAACAAAGTGATCATCACATGGTCATGGATGCTAAATTCTATTAATTTACACAGGGGAAGAAATTTTCCAAAGTTTCCTGCTACTAAATGAAAAAATCAATTTCTGTAACAGCAGATGCAGTTTTGGCAGGATGTCAGATAAATAATTCTGTGTGAAATCATGTGTGTTTAAGGTATATCAAGCCGAGGATTTATATCAAAATGAAGAAGCTCCAGGCCACACACAGAATGACACAATCTTGACAATGTGAACATGTTAACACTTCTATCAACTGCTACCGTTATTGCAGTGTGTGCTATCCTGCTATTCTATCATACAGGTACAGGTAAGAGTTTTAGTCTTTGTAACAATAAAGACTGTGTAGTAGCACTCCATTTTTAATGCAGACACAAAGTTCAACCTGTAAGACTAAGCAAGTTTTTGATTAAGTATATCCCTGAATCTGCATCACTACATCGTTTGCTGGTGTTTGCTTTCTTTCAAAGCATCCTTTGCATGTCATCCCAATAAAGAAACAGCTCAGCTTCTTAAAAACATAATTGAGGTATATAATATCAATCACAAAGCTGACTCATGTCAAGTGGCCCAATCCTAAAAAGTTCTGAGACCTGCAAATATGTGCTCAAAATTTCAGTTAGAAACCAAACCTGAAGTGTATCATCTCTCATCCAATTTCATGATCTTTCTTAATTTTGGATGTTAACTTAGCTGAATTTTGGCTAATACAATTGGAAAGTATTAATGGTTTCTGCTTTTAGGCATGTATGTGCATATATGTATATTGTGTGTTCATGTGAACTGGACAACAATTCCTTATTTCTAGCATGTATGACATTACAGATGTAAGGATGGGAAATGTTTTCTTATGAGAGCTGTATATACAAATAGAATTGGCAAATTTAGATTTTTATAAAATATCATAGGTGTTTGTCACAAAACTGTGCTGAGCAGGAATCATTCATATCCATTAGATGCTTCAAGGCTAAAGACTGATAACAGAATCTCACCAAGAAAAACACTCAAGCTGGTTTCTTTTAACTTTGATCAGAATCGAGATCTAAAACTTCTCAATAAATTCCAGAGTCTGGATTTGATGTTCCCATACTATTATTCAACAATATAATTATATTAGAAGTGTGGTTTTCTATGTAGGAGTATATCCTGAGCAAACAAGGAAGACTGATATAAATGGGAATACCAGAATGCTAAACCAAAATACATAGCAATTATGTCTTTTAGCAACACAGTTTGAAAACTTCTACCTTGGAAAATTCATGTTTTGCTCAAAATTAAGAACCAATGTTACTATGAACTGAAAAAATAGCATGTTCTATTCTCTTCAGAGTACTTAAAGTTGAGTCCCCAGATGTAATGAACTAATCAACTTAAAAGGTGCTGTATGTCAGACTGCTAACCCCAGGGTGTTAGAGATTTAAGCATCACCAGATGTGTTGTCCAGCTACTGCAACACATTTCAATGATGTCATACACAGTTGCTGATTCTTTCCAAGTCAAGTCCCCCTACTCTTTGTCATAAGTTACAGCAGTCACTTACAGGAATTTTATGCAGTAGCTCACTGTCCAAAGGACTTGAAAGTACAACGGGAAAGAAAAGACAGATCAATTCCAGGAAAAGTTCACATTCCTTGTTACAATTAGTGTTGAATATTGAAGATAATGTCAATGTGCAGGATTTAGAGAAAAACAATCGAGGATATGCCTTGTGTTCTGTAGCATATGCTAGACTAATGCCACAGGACAAAACTGATAAGGTCTTACAAAATGTCACTTCATGCTGAATTTTATTTACTGTCACTGGCAATTATGCATGTAAAAATAGGCTATTTAGACAATAAGAATTTCTGAAGATGTGTCATATGTTCATGGTTAAATATGTAAATGTCACATTAAAGCTGACATGGTTATGGCTGAAGGCAAAAACACTGTCAAGCTGCCTATGACCCAGACATGGTATATGTCATCAAGTTGATTGTTTCTGTTTGACTGTAGTTTATAGTGCATAATATTGTGTATCAAATGTCCTGCAAAAATGCTGTTTGCCATGAGAATTTTTCCTCCCCTTTTGTTATTCTGTTGTAGTTATGTCTTGTTACAACTGCTGACAGGCATGGAGGATATGTTTCAGTTGTCTTAGCTTCCCTGTCATTGGGAAATATGTAAATAGAATCATAGAATGGTTTTGGTTGGAAGCAACCTTAAAGATCATCTAATTCCAGGTCTCCTGCCATGGGCAGGGACATCTCTCATTAGACCAGGTTGCTCAAAGCCCCATCCAACCTGGCCTTGAACACTGCCAGAGAGGGGGCAGCCACAACCTCTCTGGGTAACCTCTTCCAGTGTCCCACCACCCTCACAGGAAAGAACTTCTTTCTAATATCCAGTCTAAATCTACCTTCCTTTAGTTTAAAACCATTCCTCCTTGTCCTATCACTACATGCCCTCGCAAAAAGTCCCTCTCCGGCTTTCCTGTAGCCCCCTTTCAGGTACTGAAAGGCTGCTCTAAGGTCTCCCCAGAGCCTTGTCTTCTCCAGACAGAACAACTCTAACTCTCACAGCCTGTCTTCATAGTAGAGATGCTCCAGCCGTCTGAACATCTTTGTGGCCCCCTCAGGACTCGTTTCAAAAGCTCCATGTCCTTGTTATGCTGGGAACTCCAGAACTGGACACAGTACTCCAGGTATGGTCTCATGACAGTGGAGTAGAGGGGGAGAAACACCTCCCTTGTCCCGCTGGTCACAATTCTTTTGACACAGCCCAGGATACCGTTGGCTTTTTGAGCTACAAGCGCACACTGCCAGCTCATGTTGAACTTCTCATCAACCAACATGCTCAAGTCCTTCTCCTCAGGGCTGTTCTCAATCCATTCTTCACCCAGCCTGTATTTGTGCATGACATTGCCCTGACCCACATGCAGGACCCTGCACTTGGCCTTGTTGAACCTCATGCGGTTTGCATGGGCCCACCTCTCAAGCCTGTCAATCTCCCTCTGGACAACCTCCCTTCCCTCTAGCATGTTGACTGCATCACACAGCTTGGTGTCATCAGCAAACTTGCTGAGGGTGCACCCAATCCCACCATCCATGTCACCAACAAAGATGTTGAAGAGAACCAGTCCCAGTATCAACCCCTGAGGAATGCCACTCATTACCAATTTCCACTTAAATATTGAGCAGGTGACCATAACTCTTTGAGTATGACCATCCAGCCAATTTCTTATTCACCAAGTAGTCCATCCATTAAATCCATGCCTCTCTAATTTAGAGACAAGGATGTCATGTGGGACGGTATCAAATGCTTTGCACAGGTCCAGGTAGATGACATCAGTTGCTCTGCCCTTCTCCACCAGCTGTGAAACCTCTTCATAGAAGGCCACCAAATTTGTTAGGTACATATACATATATATACTTTTATACATATATATATATGAGAAAAATAGAAGTAAATATACTGGAATAAAATTAAATTACTGTGGAGACATACTCCTCAGAGCAAATCATAACACTATACTATGTAACCTTAATATAGTAGTCAGACTTTATGGAGAAGTTGTGAATGTGTGGGAAAGCTAAGATTTTTCCACTAAAGTCTTCCTAGACTCTTTATGGATCCGCTGAAAATGCTCTTTCGATGACATTTTTCACTCCCTGGCAATGACTTTGTCCTTTTATTAGTGGAGAGAATCAATGCTTTTAAGAAATAAGCTTAAAGAAATTGATTCTTCTCAAAAGTAATTATTTGCATTCCTTTCTTTGATTTCAACCTTTTATTTTGGCCTTCTAGTTCCCTACCAAGCTTCAGTAGCAGTTGACTCACAAAGCTACCTCTGGAGTAAACCATTTTGAGTGTTGATTTACAATATTTTAATTATCCTTAATATATGGCTTTTTAACACAGCTGGTCCAGCATTGCATTTGTACTGGGAATTTGTACTTGCTGGCAGATAGGATATGATTTTCCGCCAGACAGATTTCTATCACCACTCGTAACTATTTTTTCCATTAAGTGGGATATTTTAAACACTGTTTCAAGCATGTGTTTGCAGTGTAAGTTACCACCAATTAATCCTTCAGGGACCATTCCAGTTCATCCTAGAAAATAAGCTTTTTTAATGTTTTTATTGTAGCTCTAGATATTAATGATAAAAATAGTAAAAAGGTTTGGTTTGGACTGGAGAGAGCTTTTGAGTAATGATTGGTGTTATTTTCAGAGAAGACCCAAGAAGGATTTTTAATATTATGTCATAAAATGCCTTTCTGGTTTCCACAGAAAGAAACTAATGTGATTTTTAACTAGATTCAGAACAGTTATTGTCTTGTAGCAGATCAACTCTAATTATGGCACTTCAAAGACAGCAGAACAGAACCAGGTCTCTGTCTCTTTTTCTTCCTAACCAGCAGGCCCTTTCACTCACTCGGGTGAAGAGCAGAGCCTATACTCTCTTTTCTACTACTGCTGTAATGATTCTGAAGGAGCTTTATGGGCTTTTCACACCCTTTCATTGTTGTATTAGGCTGAGCCACAGTTTTCCCTCCAGCCTAGGGCAAAAACAAAAGTACCAAGTGGTATAGCCAGCACTCAGTGAGAAAGCTTTAATGGAGTCATTTGGCATCAGAACACAACTGCTTCCTGTAATCATGACCATTCCAACCATAATTTCTTTCACTAAAACAGAAATGGGTCCTGAAAAATATCAAAATCAATACATTGAAGTTACAGAATTAAATGTTTGATATTAAATGCCTTTTTGCTTCAGTAGGAGGTAGAGATAATTACCGACATTATACATTGTAATGGAAAGTATCTTTTATTCATTTGGCTTTGCTCACCCCCACCACATGTGGAATTTCAAATTTTGTAGCATTTTTTCTAAACTGGAACCAAAAAGAATTGTTGCAATCCAATGATCTTCCACAACAGATTTTTCCATCCTCTTCACATCAAGTGCTCTGCAGAAAGCTGGAAATTAAAGCTCAGTTCTGGTTTGTCTCTTCAACTGACAAAGCAGAAAAGGGAAGCACAAGCTCTGCTTAGTCCCCTAGGGAGTGGAACTCAGAGGTTGTCATGCTGGCCTCTGAGGAGTGCAGAAGGAGGTGGCTATCAGCTAGAGGCACTTGCAGTGCTGCTGTCACAAGCCTCACACCCTAGAGTCCTAGGTAAGCATTAAGACCAAAAGAGTGACTGATGTCTCCATATGGATGTATGGGAAAGGAGATACTACTCATGTATTTTTGCTCCATTGGGATCAGACACAATTTGACAGAATGTAGAAAAAAGTGTTTTTATTCATGGCTTGAATACTTTCAACATACATAATTCCTTGACTAAGAATAAATGAAATGCACTGATCAGATTAATATCTGGGTGTCCCACGCAACTGTATGGCCAGAGAAAAGCCAAAAATTTCCAGTATATTCCCTGATAGATCAGTAATGAGAAACTCACTCATTCTATACGGTTTAGGTGCCTCAGCAGCTTCATATAGGAAAGGATAGGCTGGAGATAGGCTGGAGAGTTGGGCAGGGAGAAACTTAATGAAATTCAACAAGGGCAAGTGCAGAGTTTTGCATCTGGGGAAGAACAACACCATGTACCAGTACAGGCTGGGGGCTGACCTGCTGGAGAGCAGTGTAGGAGAAAGGGACCTGGGAGTCCTGGTGGACACGAAAATGACCATGAGCCAGCAATGTGCCCTTGTGGCCAAGAAGGCCAATGGCATCCTGGGGTGCATTAGAAAGGGGGTGGTTAGTAGGTCAAGAGAGGTACTCCTCCCCCTCTATTCTGCCCTAGTGAGGCCACATCTGGAGTATTGTGTCCAGTTCTGGGCCCCACAGTTCAGGAAGGACATGGAACTGCTTGAGAGAGTCCAGCGCAGAGCCACTAAGATGATTAAGGGAATGGAACATCTCCCTTATGAGGAGAGGCTGAGGGAGCTGGGTCTCTTTAGCTTGGAGAAAAGGAGACTGAGGGGTGACCTCATCCATGGTTACAAATATGTGAAGGGTGAGTGTCAGGACGATGGAGCCAAGCTTTTTACAGTAATGACCAATGATAGGACAAGGGGCAATGGATGCAAACTGGAGCATAGGAGGTTCCATGTGAATATCAGGAAAAACTTTTTCACTGTGAGAGTGACAGAGCACTGGAACAGGCTGCCCAGAGAGGTTGTGGAGTCTCCTTCACTGGAGACATTCAAAACCCGCCTGGATGCGTTCCTGTGTGATGTACTCTAGGTGACCCTGCTCTGGCAGGGGGGTTGGACTGGATGATCCTTCGAGGTCCCTTCCAACTCCTAGGATTCTGTGATTCTGTGATATGCCTGAAGAAATGTAAAAACAAGTAGGTAGGAGTAAGCTTCTCCACTTCTGATCCCATCTAACCATTAGCACTCCCCCAAACATATACAGAGACTGACAAGAAAGGCACACTCCCACACATTTTTAGGACGGTACCTAGTTTTACAACACAGAGCATGCAAGTCCAGACTTGCTAAACACGTTTTATAATTGCCTGTGAAAGAATGTCTTTTACTGTATTCACACTCTTTTTACACTTTCAGAGGCAATGGAAGATAGAGGCTTATTCTTACATTATTCTTCTTTGAAGTACAACTTGAGCCATAAGGAAGATATTTAAATAAGAAAATGATTTACTGTGAGTTGTATGGTTATAACTGAGGTTAGGATTTGACACTTCTGGGGCTGAAATTCATGAGTAAATCTAAAAGAAGATTGCATAATAAGAAATAATCCAGTTAACTTTACTTTTGTTAGGTTTCCCAACTCTGCAAAAATATTTCAGCTGTTATAATTACATGATTTTTGCATTATGTAAAAATCACAGAAGAGTTTAGCTGGTTTAGATAAAATAAAATCTGTCTCTTAGGGGGAAATGAAACTATATCTGACAGCTGAGAAGTATCCACATGACAAAAAAGCAAGAATCAAAGCAAGATTACAGGATTCCAGATCTCTTCCAAAAGCATTTTTGTCTGATTCACACTGAGCAGAGGTTGAAATTTTAGCTTGTTTCTAAACATCTACCATAACCTGTCTCCACATAGACTCCTAACCCACTGCTACCCCTTCTCCCTTGAGCCAGGCATCTGTGCCTGTGCTTATGCCAACAGGCAGATTTTTCATCTCTTTTTGATCTCTGAGCATGATCAAGCTCAGACCATCTGTGTGGATTCAGTCCTTGATGGGTCCTCATTTCTTGTTGTGACTTGGTGCTCACTGTTAATTTTCCTAACATAGATAAAATCAACCTGTCTTTGCATGCCTGTGTCAGATTCTAATCACAAAGTCAACAATGTTCACTGTGATCACAGAATCATAGAACCATTTTGGTTGGAAAAGACCTTTAAGATCATCAACTCCAACTGTTAATCCAGCACTGCCAAGTCCGACACTAAACCATGTCCCTAAGTACCACATCTATAAGTCTTTTAAATGCCTCCAGGGATGGTGACTCAACCACTTCCCTGGGCAGCCTGTTCCAGTGCCTGACAACCCTTTCAGTAAAGAAGCTTTTCCTAATATCCAATCTAAACCTCCCCTGGTGCAACTTGAGGCCATTTCCTCATGTCCTATCACTTGTTACTTGGGAAAAAGACTGACATCCACCTTGCTACAACCTCCTTTCAGGCAGCTGTACAGAGCCATAAGGTCTCCCCTGAGCCTCCTTTTCTCCAGGCTAAACAACCTCAGTTCCCTCAGCCTCTCCTCATAAGACTTGTGCTCTAGACTCTTCAACAGCTTCGTTGCCCTTCTCTGGACACGCTCCAGAATCTCAATGTCCTTCTTGTAATGAACACAGTATTTGAGATGCGGCCCCACCAGTGCTGAGTACAGGGGGACGATCATTTCCCTAGTCCTGCTGGCCACACTATTTCTGATACAAGCCAGGATGCTGTTGGCCTTCTTGGTCACCTGGGCACAATGCTGGCTCATACTCAGCTGGCTGTTGATCAACACCTCCAGGTTCTTTTCCACTGAGTAGCTTTTCAGACACTCTTCCCCAGGCCTGTAGTGTTGTATGGGGTTGTTTTGATCCAAGTGCAGGAGCTGGCACTTGGTCTTTTGAATCTCATACCATTGGTCTCAGCCCATTGATCCAGCCTGTCCAGATCCCTCTGCAGAGCCTTCCTAGGTAAGACGACTTAAAAGATAGAGAAGGTAATAAAGCTACAGCACTGGCAGAGATTAGAACTAGTGGCCAAATTCTAATTAAGGTTGAGAAGCAGCAAATGTATACATTCAAGTCTCATCCTTACAGTGTCTGCCCAGAGCATTGGCAAGACATACATATGTAAATATATTTATTATTTGTTGCTAGTGATAAAATCTGGGTTACTGAATTAAACACTGCATAAATGGAGTAACATAGTTCTCATTAAAAAAAGATTATTCTGTAGATGGAAACTATAGACAGGAAGTAGAGAGGAAAACAAGAAACAAAGAAAACAAGGCACGAAGTTGAAGTGATGTGCTAGGAGGAAAACATCAACATAAGTGCTGAGGGAACCCAAATGTTTTTCTTCTATTTCTTTTTACAGGATGCAACTGTTCTGCTCTGTAGATGTAGTCTGAAATTCACTATTAACAGTGGAATTAGACCCACTGAGGTTAGCTTTGGAAAGATTTTGATTTTGGTCCTTCTGTTAAGATCACTTCTTTTTCCATTTTCACAAATTGTGTTGTATTCTAAACAAAGCTGGTTGAAAGGTCTGCTTTAGTGTGTTCTTGCTGGAAAATGCCGTTTCTTCTAAATCAGCTCTTTTTATGAGAATGAACAAGCTTCAGCTTGACACTAGGCTCTTGGCTATGCTATTCTTGAAGGCATTTCATGATTTATTAATAGTAATTCATACAGACTGTGGAGAGAACACTGATTGGAGCAATTGGTTCATGTTTACCTCCCTGATCTGCTGCTGTCAGCGCTGAGGTGAATGCTCTGACTAGCCAGCGGTTACTGGGAAGGGCTGTCTCCATCTCTGTTCCAGGATAAACATCCTTGCACCA
Organism: Aegotheles bennettii; assembly: GCA_013398125.1. Lineage (NCBI taxonomy): Eukaryota > Metazoa > Chordata > Aves > Caprimulgiformes > Aegothelidae > Aegotheles > Aegotheles bennettii. The sequence continues at coordinate 54,973 of VZRW01025867.1, forward strand.
ATTATTTTGAAATCTTTGAAAAGTCTTGATGATATCCCAAATTATGTAGCCCTCCTTCTACTCTAATTACACTCTCTCTCAGATGAAAAGCAAACAAAAATGGAAAGATGCTTTCCGTGTCACCTGTGTTCTCACTTGCTGGCAGACTGCTGTCAACAACACACTCTGCAAAATTTGCTTTTATCCCTTTAAGTTCCTATTTCTTCCAATAACTAGTTGTAGAACTGCCTCATTTTTAGACTTTCAAAAGTCTCTAACTGAGATTTCACCTCCAAGTCCTGATCCTCATATACATTTTGAGATTAGTTATTTTACATACAAAGCCATGACAGTACGTAAAACATACTTAACAATCTGAATCAATGATTAAATGTGTATTTTCTGTCCTTCAGTCACTGCCATATTAATGCAATATTCTGGTATTAGCCTGACAAAGCAATCTGAATTTGCAGTCATAAAGTCAAAAGCTAACACATTTGAACTGAAATTCTCATAGCACTTCCCTATTGATTGTTTTCTTAAATTTGTCCAAGATTCTGCACTTGTTGAATGGTTTCCGGTATGAAGTATAAACTAGGAAAAATAATTCCAGGTTTTAACAAGAACTGTTAGACAGCCCTCTGCATTCTGCTCATCTCACTGCAGAACAAGGTTCCCACCTTCCTCTGAATGCACAGTATATCTGATGTAAAATGGCTAGCTCACACCAATTCAATTTTTATTCTGACAGCACGAGGTCATCTCTCTGGGTTGCAGCACTGCTTTAAGGAGATTTTACATAGGAGTTTTCACCCACTGATACTAACTGTAATACTGCAAAGATGATGTTTTATGGTTTGGAACCTAATCCAAAGCAGCCCATTTATTTAACTGTATGAGCAGACTTTTTTCAAGCTTTCTGAACCAGTTGTAAGAGTAAGAAATGATAAAGAGTTCAGGTATGATGGCTTAAAACACCTTGCACCCAAACAGATCTTGTTTTCCTCCAGTATTTCCCCTCCATCAGTGCTTTTATGTCATCTGAATCTTACAGACTCTGAAGGAAATGGTTTGTGTGAAAAATATTCCCTAGCAGTGATAATGGGCTACACAACAGAAACCTTTTTTGAACTGCCTTGAGTGTGTCTAAAGTAAGAGAAGTATATGCAATTTTGCATAATTAAAAAAAAAATTAAATCAGGTAATTTGAAGGCAAGTCAATGTGTTTTTTGACTCTGGTTCTGGGATTTATATGTAAATATATGTTTATGTTGCTTTCTGGTTGCTAAATGTAATCTAAATGCACAGGTGGTTTTCTATTTTTATTATCTTTTTCCATTCTTAAGAGAAATTATGTGGTACAGACCACAGCAAAGTGTGCAAAACCCCAGTAGGAAGGCCAGTTCTTCAGAAATGCCAGTAGTTGCAGAGGAGATAGCACAACATGCAAATAATTCTGCGAATTTCAGCCACTTGCCAACCTTTAGGTACTTTCAAAGAGAAATTAGCAGCCCTTCAAACTGTGAAAAGAAGGCTTTGTTCCTCAGATGGTAGCTGGGGTTCTTTTCTTCCAAACGATCTTTTCCAGATCTTGGAGGATAACCTCACCATCACTTGTTTCCTTAGACAGGATTTCTATCTTTTCCAAAAATTCATGATAGTTAATAGGTTGTACACTGTAACAGCTTCAAGAAAGTGCTGCTTCTAAATCAGAAATCCCAGCCCATAGCAAATACAAATAAAAAGAAGTGTTGGGTTTTCGGTCTGGTTTTGGTAAGCAATTCAGAAGTCTGTTGCCTGAAAGAAAATCATGATTTCCCTCTCTTCTTTTCCTCCCCAACATTTGTTCTAGTCATAGAAGATTTTCAAAGGTAGACCGGTTAGCATTCAGAGCAGAGTAAGGCCTCATTTTTTTTATAATGATCCCTGTGGAGTCCAGTTGGGCGGTTAAGCTACCATGAGACTCAGCTGGGATAGACAGCTTCCAGGAAATTTTTGGATTGGATTCAAGGAATGGAATTTCATTCATCAGTCCTGGAAGAAGAAATAAAGTTGAAATAGAAACCTAGAGAAATGGGAGACTTCAACTGAATGGAGGGCAATGTCAACACCTTCAGCCTGGAAGACAAGCAGCAGAGTGGAGTCAGGTTGACCTGTAAAGGGTATCATGTCCTCAGACAGTGGTAGAACTTTCATATAATCATAGAATGGTTCCTCAGGACGAGTAGGAATTGCCAGGTTTTTGAGCACAGCAGGTCATTGTTGTCTGCTGATATGCATGAGCAAATGCCACCAGTTTCAATAGCACTTGCAAGCATATAATTGTAGGGGAAAGCCTGTCATCTCACTATTATGCTACAGCCCTGGGCTGGGCAGGAGACAGGCTGTCTGAAATTTGCAGCCTAACTTTAGGACTGATATCAAAACTAATATCCATCTTTGCAAAGAAATTGCTATCCAGCTATTTTATTAAGAAATCAGAAAGCAAAGCTACCTGTTTGATCCTGAAAGACATGAATTGATTCCACCTCCTTCCTCCCATCTGTTCTTTATGCTCCTGATAGCCACTGTCATGCTATATAACCAGTCCCAGGTTACAGCTATGCTTCAGTGACTATGGACTAGCCTACAAGAACTGGCATTACTGAATATAACCAGCTCCCCCCTGGCACTAACCAGCCATCCATAGCTGAGCAGCTTCTCTGATCATCAACCAATAACCTCAAGATGTTTGAGGAGATGTTTGATTCAGATGGTTGATTCGGGAGGTGATTATGCCCCTGTACTCGGCACTCGTGAGACCACACCTTGGGTACTGCGTCCCGTTCTAGGCACTGCAGGATGGGAAGGACATTGAGGTGCTGGAGCGAGTCCAGAGAAGGGCAACGAGGCTGGTGAGAGGTCTGGAAAACAAGCCTTATGGAGACCGGCTGAGGGAACTGGGGTTATTTAGCCTGGAGAAGAGGAGACTGAGAGGAGACCTTATTGCCCTCTACAGCTACCTAAAAGGAGGTTGTAGTGAGGCACTGATGTTGGTCTCTTCTCCCGAATTGCTAATGACAGGACGAGAGGAAATGGCCCCAAGTTACATCAGGGGAAGTTTAGGTTGGATATTAGGAAGAAGTTCTTTACTGAGAGGGTGGTTAGGCACTGGAATAGGCTGTACAGGGAGGTGGTGGAGTCACTGTCCCTGGGGGTGTTCAAAAAACGCGTTGATGAGGCACTTGAGGCCATGGTCTAATGGTCTAATGGTTAGGAATATGATGGGATAAAGGTTGGACTTGATGACCCTGGAGGTCCCTTCCAACCAAAATGATTCTATGATTCTATGACCATGCAGCCAGGCTAAGCCAGAGCCATATTCCAAATTACTACCTGATGAAAACTTAAAGCTTGGCTGTAGGCATCTACAGTTTCAGGAAGATTTCTGCTGTCACAATATTTTGACAACAGCAAAAACAAAATAAGGAGGCATCAGACACCAAGTACAGCATGTCCAATCTGTCAACTGCAGGTCAAGGTCCATGCTAAATGAGGCATGGTCTATTCTTTGAACGTGGTGCAAAGCTAGCCAAGGAGGCAGAAAAGCCGTGGAGAGAAAATAAGACCTTGTTGAATGAACTCAAATCAAAATAGGAAGCCAGACCATGATGTCTGTGTCTTTCTCATTAGTCCCTCATATACGACATCATAATGGATAGAAAAGAAATACCAGATTGAATATATAAAGAGAAGGAGTTTAAATTATATAATGGCCATGGCACAGCCTATTCAAAGCAAGGAGGCCATGCTTTTTTCCTCCTCTAAAGTAAACATAATTCCAGGAAGGTAAATTGAGCTGTCCTGACTCAGAGCAGAGTGATAAACAGGGGAATTAAGCTTAAGACTTTTTTTCCTGGTTCTATGCATTATTTTTTGCTTTTCTTTTTTTTCCCCATGTTTATTGGTTAGGAAGGGGAAATTTACAGGTTAGGAATCTCTGGAGTCTCTTTATTTTAATTTTGTAAAGTTTCCAATACAAACAAAAGCCCATATACTACAGAAATGTTATTTCAAGAAAAAACATTTGCTGTGAATTTCCATAACTTAATTTTATATCATTGTATACTTTTCTGTCTCTGACTTCTCTTTAGAAAAAAAACAAAATAAGAGTTTGGAATTCTGAGTGAATTCCAAGAGAAAGGGTTTCATTTATCTGCCCTATATTACGCTGATGACTACAGACCTGCCTAGTTTTCAAAAATAACTCTCCTAATTTTTATTGAAAATTCTGATTTACAATTTTTTTACTTTGAAAGAAAAAAATCATAACCTTTGTTACTGCTTCTTATTGGGTTTGAACTGTGTTTACCTGGATCTTAGAAGCCACCAAAACAGCCACTGGGCAGCACTGACCTTTTATTCCTCTCCATTTTCTGTAGATGCGAGGTTTTCAAGACATCACATTGTTAACAACTTCACTCTCCCAGCGCTATACAGGAGTGTAAGTATTTCTTTGAATTGCATAATAGGAAACTGACTTTTAAAGATGTGACATTAATTTTGGAGCCAAATTGACAGACGTCCTGATTTTCAAAGTTATTGCCAAAGGAGTCTGGGTTACTGAGCACCACTGCTAATCTATTCTATGTTGTTTTAAGGGAGCACTCAAAACTGATAAATATTTTCAAAAACTGGGACCATTTGGGCTAAAATCTGTAAGTACTTTGGCCTGGCTGTCATACTCATGCTATAATTAGTACCTTCACTGTTTGTTTTTTTTTACTGCATATTTCTAATAGACATTTACCAGACACCTCACTCCAAAACACTGTAGGAAATATTGACCTAATTTTACTTCCAAATACAATCATGTATGACAGCCACAGAGAAAAGTGACAGTTCTGAAGAAGATACAGTTGCTTCTCCCTACTTCACGCTTCCTTTTTTACGGTAGGACACAAAGTTGTATGAACACTTCAGAAGTACCTGTAAAATTGCTCTCAATGAAGGACGGTGGCTACAGTGCTGATAGAAAGACATTCTGAGAGTTTCCAAGCTTTGATTTTTTTTTTACTTTTAGATTTTTATCCAAAGCCTACTATGTTCAGAGTAGCCCAACCTGGTCCTTTAGCCTGAAGAATGACAGGGGAGTTTAGATGCTTGTATAGGGTGAGCTTCTTTGTACCCTTTGCAATCTCCCTAACACAGCGTATCTTTCCCTGTATTGCCATCTGCATAGTTCAGTGGATTGAAATGGTGACAGGTGACAATCAAAGGCAAAGTTCAGAAGCTGCTGCAGCAGCAGATGGGGAAGTCCTTGGCCTCATTAACCTGCTCCTGCATCACCCTTCCTGCCAAGGAAGTACAGCATCCCCCCAAAAACCAATGTTTATTCTGAGCACAGCTCAGTGTCCTTGTTTGATGCAAGGTGGGAGCCGCACACACCAGGGTCTTGCACTAGAATAAAAGCATGTGAAAGGAGAGCCTCAGACAGATAAATGCCAAGCAGGTGTTTGCTCACATCCAGTTGGGATCACCCAAAGCCTCTCACACTGCCAATGCAGGCTGCAGAGCACGCGGTGGCCTCAGAAGGTGTCTGGTTAAGCACTTGGCACCGTGCTCATCACATTATCAGAGCTCTCAGTGCCGACAGCACCTCCAGCATTGCAGACTGCCTTCGCTGCAGGAGCCGCCAGAATGAGGGTGAAGAGATAACTTCAGGACCACAGCCAGACACCTGGAGAGAGAGAGAGGGAATAGTTCAGATTGGTACCAAGGGACTACTACATCTATGAAATGCTACATGAGTTGAAACAGTTAAGATGCATCTTGAATAAAATTATTGTACTTTACTATTCTTTGATTAACCTATATACACTGGTGATAGTGAGAGTAATGATTTAATATAATTACTAGAGTTTTGATATTTTTTCCATTTCATTAAAAGCTCAAAAAACATAGAATACATTAAGTCACTTGGAAGAAAAAATAATTTAATAAAATTATATTTTTAGTAATCTTCTGTCCTAACTAAGAAAAAAATACCAAAAAGTTTTTTTATCTGCAGTTGCAGAATAAATCTATAGATGAAACCAGGTTCAAGACAATACAGGCAAAAGTAGGCCAAACAAACTCTTCCAATCCAAGCAAGTACACCTGCTAATCTGAATCTCCCTTCCTGCACTGTGAAGCCTTGGAATACAGCCCTCTTCTGAAGACGGATGCCTCTGTGCTCTCTGAACAGATGGTTCAAAATCTCCCAGTCTTTTCCTGTCCCGTAAGCTCTGTGAATTTATATTCATATCTGGATGATGTGTAAACCCTCCAAACACATTCCAGTTGAGCTGAAAACTAGGTGGAGTGTGGGCTTTCCTTCTGCCTAATGAAATCCTTGAAATGAGGTGCTGACTACTTTCTTTGCAACCACATATTTCTTAGGACCTGCCATGACTGGCTTCTCAAAGTGAAAGTTTCATTAGCCACTAAGACCCAGATTACCAAACAACCCAGCACAGGCACTTACTGTATCTGTTGCACCATTCAAAGAAATAAAATATTCAAATATATTCATTCTGGTAAGTACCATTATTTATTACCTCCTCACAATGACAAAAGAGAATAAATTTTATTTGTCCCAAAGTTCACTGACAAGCATGAGAGGAAATATTTTTAAACTAGTGACAGATAGGAAAGGACAGCATATTCCAGGTGAATGAGGAGCAGGCAAAATGTCTCCTCCTTTCAGATATGTTTCTACAAGCTCTTTTTTTTAAAAAAAATTCATGCTGACAAGCATACACTGAATCTAGCAGATAAATATTTTACTCAGATTTTATGCTGTCACTAACATGTTTGCACAGCAAGAATCAAGTCTGCGCCTCATTTTGAGAGGCATGCCAAAGCAAGTGCCAGCCTACACAGCTCTGCTCTTCAGAGGGCAGACTTCTCTCTGATGGCTACCCCTGGCAGGTACAGCAGGGTGGGGCTGCAGCAAATTGCGAATTACTTGTCAGTTCTGTAGTCTAATAAGTCAAACACAACTGGTACAAAGGGGCAGCTGCCTATATGATAGCTGCATTTTGGTACTAGACAGCATGCCAGCAGGAAAATGGCTTCAACTGCAGGAACTGGGTAAGTTCCTCCTACCCAGAGTCTTCACTGTGTTAGCAGGGCTGGGAGCAGTCACCGCTGGCTCTGGGCTCACAGGATTTTTAACAACCATGTTATTAACCATAGCTGCATTATACCAAACAAAAAAGAGGATTTCTATGAATTACTATTCAATGCTAAGTAATTCTCTGAATCAATCACAAGTTTCAGGGTTTGATACAACACTTGCTGGTTACTGGGTAACATTTTAAAGCATGTACTAGGTTGTTGCTCAGATCAGATTTTTTAACAGTTTGATTTAGAAATGTGAGTTCTATACCAAATGTACAAATAAGAGGTTAGGGGACAGAGACTCCTCAGTCATGTAAAGTTACTATTTACCATTTTACAATAGTAAAATACAAAATGGTAACCTGCAGTATGTTTTGTTCAAATGACCAGCTGATTCAACGGTAGGAAAAGATGTTTTATAAACACCACTGGTTATTGCTGTCAGCAGAACTTTTGTATTTTTCCGTTTAAAACAGCGGCACCTTCAGCTATAGGTGCCAGGTACTTTCTGTCCTTTTATTAGCTGTTCTCTCTTCCCCTCAACTGCTTTCACACACCCTTGGTAACTGAACAGAGGAAGTGCAGCTCCCAAGAAACAAGTGGCATGATAATAATGAGCTCTTTATTAAGATGAGACAAAAGTAGAAGATGGAGTCAGTTACTGGCACTGAGCTGTTAGTACAAGGCACCACATCTGCTCAACCCAGAGAGCTTCCAGCCAAACAAATAGCAGGTTCTTGTGCTGCTGATGCAGAAAGAGATGAATCATAAACTTTGCTGGAAAGCTTTTGTTTACTTTGGCACAGCCCAAGATATGTCCAAATTATTAAATAATTGGAAGCTAATTTTCTCCGAAGAAAAGAAAATCCTCAGGGAGGCAGATGCATTGGGGAATGGAAGTGACGTAGTTTTGCTTCAGGTGTTGCATGCACAGTCCCTGCTGCACCTCCCTTGGAGTGCTGGAGAATGACAAATTCACCAGGCAATTATCAGAGGGGCAGTAATATCTGGTGTGTGGAGTGGGTGGGATCCAGGGAAATGCTGATTGCTCCACTTCGGTGAGCAGTGGGGAACATTCTAGTAACAACAATAGGCTATTGTCCAGACATTGGGAGATCAAGCCCTATGCAGGATTAGCAAGAACATGATAAACCCAGGCATTGCAAACACACAGATAAATATGACTGTACCTAAACTGCCTTGCAATGGTAATGTGTTTTTTTTTTACACTCATCAACTTGCTTCCTCAGATTTGTTTTGGTTCTAGCTTGACATCAGGATCTTTCAAACCATTCTTTTAGGCACTTGGTATAGGGGTGCTTTCAAAATCTTCTTTCAAAAGATTTTGCATTTAAAACTTGAAATCAATGGGAAGCAAATGTTTGTTATAACACCCAGACTCAAATTCAAATGCTCTAATATAATTCTACAAATTCCAAATAGCTGCTGCACTTCCACAAAATGGAACACCACCATTTTGTGGATTTTTTTTAAACTGATTTTGAAGAACATAAAAATTCTTCTATCTATTTTAAGTGTCACATTCAACAGCTGTACATTTATTGATATTTTCCATAAAGAAAAGGTTTTTGGGTTTTTTTTCAGTGACATAAACTGCCAGCTAAACATCATACTGTTGTATGTATTTCTAACATTGGCATCTAAAAACAATTTATATGCATTTATGTGTGAATTTATATGCACATGAGCCAAGAGCTACATTATAATGCCAATCACAAGCAGAATGGCAGACACTTTGGAAGTGTTTGTGAACCATTCTGGTGTATTAAGAGAATTATTCAAAATAGTGGAAATAGCCTAATAAGTCAAAAGACTAACTCTCTCTTGAACAATGTATGTACATATATATTTAATATGGGATCCTTTTCTGGTTTGTTTTATCACCACACATATTCCTCTTCCTATTTGGAATCACCTTTGTTCCCAAGCAACTATCCCTGAGAAAAAAACTCACTCCCAAAACATCAGGTCTTGAGTTGGTTTACTTTAATTTCTCACTTTATATAGCAGCTTCTGTAAAATTTCAAGGAGCATATTTACCTGGAAATTGCTCAATAAGCTGGGTCTGCACACAAAAGTCTTTCCTTGGAGTACCCATCATTGTGTAGCTGTATCAAACACAATGATGGGGGCACTAGAGGATACAGTGAACCAATGTTTCAGGGAGTTCAGGAAGATGTAATGGTAACAGATAAGCAAACAAATGAAATAGCAACCCTTGGTGAGATTTCCACCTGCATTCATTCTGGTTGTTGCCAGCACAGCAGGCACTGTATTTCCACTCAAGAATTGTCTCTCCCCTGGTTTGGACAGAGATAGACTGTTCTCAACTCATATCAAAGGCCCCTGAAGCTCTCTCCTTCTCACCTCAGTAGCCCTGGGAGTCTGTCATGATACTGCTCCAGCAAACTTGGCTCTAGCAGGAACTTCTGTGTAAAGATGTGATTCTTTATGCACCAATTTTCAGTTAAAAAGTTTAGCAAAAACAACTTTTTGCCAATTTTTGTTTTTCATTCTGCAAAAGTTGTGGGCCAGACAAACCTTAAATTACTTTAAATAAAGGTTCTTTCATTCTGGAGCTGACATGACAATATATTATTAGCGTGCTTGTATTTTCTTTGTGCTAGCAGTTGATTTGAAGGGATGAGGGGAAACATGTTACACAAAGAAGCAACTCAGATTTGTTTTTCATCCTCCTTTTTTAGACTTAAACAGAATATGCATCTCTCTACTGCGGAACTTAATTCCTTCACTTAGTGCAGAGGCTTTCAGGAACTCTTTACCAGATTGGTTTGCTGATAAAAACATGTCAATACCACATGCCGCAGGGCTCAGCGCTGGTGTAGTCTACTCTTTCACTGTACACCTAACACATGATGAGGAGATATGGAGAAAGTGACTGAAGTTTTCAGAGAGACCTAGAATCTTGTTATATTAAAGGCAAAGTAATGCAGGCTGGGGTGGAACTTATAATAAGCTAATTCAGGATCTTTAGCCTCTGAATGTGGTCTCCTGGGATCTCAGTGCAGGTTATTTTCTTTCATTGTTGCATTCCAGATATTTTGCTTGCTGTCAATTAAATAAAATTCATATGGGCCATACAGCTCTCTTCTCTCAATTTTCATTTGCACCAATGTATTGCTCTTTGGTGATGAAGTCTCCATAATGCAATCTCCAGCCAGTCTCCAAAGATCAGCATCATCAGAGTGAATCACTAGACCACACACTACAGAATAAACTGTGGAGTTAATCCTGATTTAGTGGTTCCACTCCCTGCACATACCAAGAAAAAAAAAAAAAAAGAAATTGCCGTACAGTCCTGTCAACTAGAGATTAACAGCTCAGCTAACAGTAAGAGATTAAAAGCTAGTCTTTCCTCCTGCTCTGAAGACAAAGAGCCTAGAAACCAAAAACCCCACCAAACTGGCAAAAAGTCAAATACATTAAACAAAAATCAGAATTCTAATCCACATCTCATGTGTGATAAAGCTCAAGAGACTGTTTTAACATGTGTCAGACATTGCTGAACTTCTGGAGAAGTGAGCATTGTGGTATGGTACTGTACTGTACCGTCCCATCTCTCTGCCTTCACCACAGATGCAAGACAAGGCCACTTTTTATTTATGAGGTTGTTTATGGCAGCTACCTGTGTCAGCTGGAGTCTCCCCAGGGCAATTCTGATTTCTCCTTTATGTCACCTGTAACCAGTAGGGCATACATCTGTAATGCTTTTACTCACTGGTAGACTCTCAGGCAATCTTCTTCCAGGTCATGATTCAGCCAGGCACTCAGTATTGAACTGACCTTTAAACAGGAAAGTTAAGCAAGTACTGGCTTCCAATGAGTAAAAGCTCCACCAGTAGTTTGTATTGACACAAGCTAGCCCTAACACATCAGAAATGGAAACATTTCTGCCATACCATTTGTGCTAATATATTTCAAACAACAAACATTTGTGCCAACAAATCAACAAATCAACAAACATTTGTGCCAACATATTTCAAAACCAGTCTTGCAGAAAACTGACACAACAGGAAACAAAGCCCACGGTCTACCCTTCCCTGAATTTTTAAGACTTCAAAGGAGGTGATCCTGTCCCTCTACTCAGCCCTGGTGAGGCCACATTTGGAGTACTGTGTGCAGTTCTGGGCACCACAGTACAAGAGAGACATGGAGCTCCTGGAGGAGGTCCAATGGAGAGCCACTACGTTGGTCAGGAGTCTTGAGGATCTCTTACGAAGAAAGGCTGAGGGAGCTGCGCCTGTTCAGCCTCAGGAAGAGGCAACTGAGAGGAGATCTTATTAATGTGTATGAATACCTAAAGGGTGGGTGTCAAGAGGATGGAGCCAGGATCTCTTTGGTGGTGCCAACCAATGGAACAAGAGGCAATGGGCAGAAACTGATGCACAGGAAGTTCCACCTGAACATGAAGAACTTCTTTACTGTGCAAGTTCCCGCACACTGGAACAACCCAGAGAGGTTGCTCAGTCTCCCTCACTGGAGATGTTCAAGAACTGTCTGGATGCAATCCTGATCCTGGTTCTGCAGAGGGATTGGACCAGTTGACACATAGTGATCCCTTCCAACCTTACCAATTCTGCGATTCTGTGATTCAAACTGGTCACTCAGTCCCCTTTGCCAGATCTGCCAAACACAAAGAATTTCCAGATACACATACAGTTTAGTTTATCAACACAAGAACCATAAGGTAATCTAATCACAGAATCACAGAATCACAGAATTCTAGGGTTGGAAGGGACCTCGAAGGATCATCTAGTCCAACCCCCCTGCCAGAGCAGGGTCACCTAGAGTACATCACACAGGAACGCATCCAGGCGGGTTTTGAATGTCTCCAGTGAAGGAGACTCCACAACCTCTCTGGGCAGCCTGTTCCAGTGCTCCGTCACTCGCACAGTGAAAAAGTTTTTCCTGATATTCACATGGAACCTCCTATGCTCCAGTTTACAACCATTGCCCCTTGTCCTATCATTGGTCGTCACTGAAAAAAGTTTGGCTCCATCGTCCTGACCCTCACCCTTTACGTATTTGTAAACATGTCCATCTAATGTTGGACTTTAAACTGCCAGCAAGAAACAAGTGGTAAGAAAGTGTTGATTCAAAATATCATGAATCTGGCTCAGATTGTATTAGAAACAGTGGCTTTGGTAGTTTTTAGGAAAGTTGCACAGACTGTGTATTCATCTTCCTGTTCTCCTGTAACATGAGCAGCCACAGCTTTGCTAGCACCTTTGCTTTTCCTTTTTCTGTCATCAGCAGTGTTTTGCATAAAAGATGATCGGGGTGTGATCCAGCAGCCTTGAAGGTGAGCAGCAAATCCACTGAATCCAAGATGTTTTAAATCAGATCTTTAACAAACAAACAGGGCAGAGAAATGACTTAGGAATGCAATACAATTGTATAAAGGATATCACAGCAGCATTTCTTTCTTTCTTTTTTCTTTCTTGGAAAGGGCGTGATCTGTGTGCCAAAGACCCTTTTCTGTGCAGAAGCCCCCGGGATGATCTGGCTGTAAGCTAACAAGCTGATTGTGACGGAAAATTTTAGATTCCCCTTTTGACTAAATCAAAAGACTGCACACATTTTCTGCCATGGTTTGTTTATGATGTAAATGATGGCTTAAACATTGTTCTGCATTGAAAATAGTCCAGTTACCCATGATCTGGCATTGATTTTCAGTGTATGTTTTGCAGCTTTTATTACATTCTTGGCAAGAAGGTTAGAAATTTTAGCCTGTGATATTAGCAGCATCCTTTTCTGAAGCCATTTGTGAACAACAGGAGAGACTGTGGCTTGCATCTTTGGGTTTGCTTTCCCAGTTTATGAAAAAATTATGGCATCATGTAGTTTTTTGAATTCTGGATGATTCCCTGTTAACACAATGTAAAATATTTGTAATTCTTAAAATATCTAACTGTCTATTTTATCATTCAGTGCAATCTCTTAATACTTACACCTATTCAATAAAATTAAAACACAAAAGCAAAAAGAAAAGCACTTCTCTGCTGTGAATGATGACTAAGGTTGCTAATACTCTGAATCCAAGTGTATAGACTAGACTCTCCTGAATTACAACCATTAAGGTGTTAAGTGGCAGACTTATCTCTTCACTGATGTTGAAGTTAGCATGGATTTTAGGCATTCTGTGTAAATTATGGCTTATTTAAACAGTACCCTTCATTTATAGCAGTGAATAATAAAGATCCAGACACTCACTCACCACCACATCAAATTATACTGCTGTGAGAAAAATTAACTAAAAATATATCTGAAAATCATTGAGCTATAATACTATCCCATTTCCCTCCCTCAAGACACTTAAAATCCTAGGCTGAATTCTAGTAGAATTCATTTGTTTACACAGAATTTGGACATAATAAGGTTCAATGATCCAGTAACAGAGTCGTGAAAAATCTCAGAGAAGGTATTGTATTTTTGGTTTGAAAACAATGCTGGTATGATGGGTCAATCTTTTCATAAAAAAATCTATTTGTGTATATCTTATTGAAAAGCCACTACACTGTAATACCAAAAAGAGAGTAGCTGTTAAAACTGGAGCTTTTTCAAGTGTTGTGTAGCAGTTATGATGGAAATAATTATTAAATTCTGACCCAATAGGTACAATATTATTACTTTTTTGAAGCGGCAAATAAAGTATCTACTAAAGTCAGCCTACCCTGACAGCAGTCAAAGGGGAAGAGGCAAGGTTTACCCATCAGCACATAATTAATTTGGATTTTTCTTTAGTCTGTAAATGAACATTCAGGTACTTTTCTGATCCAGAGGTGTTTTACATTAACTGAAAGATTTCTGTTGACTTCATTAAGCTTTACACTCAGTCCTTAAGAAAGAGCAAATTTGGTCAGAAGTTGAGAAACTTGGGTTTTTTCCTATCTCTTGCTCTCTCTCCAAGGTATAGCTCTGCAGCAACTGACTGAAACAGACTGAAAGATGGACTTCAATTTCCAGTTGATTCAATTTTTGGTTTGAGTGAATTTCCACCAGCAGATAACTTTGTCCCACCATATCTTTCTACAATAGCTTTGACTCAGTATTGCCTCATTTAATCTCATGGTCATAGAGCATATAGCTTCATTCAGTAAATGTAGACTGCCAGGGATAGAGGACATCAGTGGTTATTTCCTGGTGTCAGGTCAGAGCATGGCTCAGACACAAGCTCTCTGGTCGTAAGCACTGCCAGCCAACATAAGCATGCTGACTCACACACTGGCATGGGCCTGGAGTAGGGCAATTGGCTCATGAGACAAAAAGTTCAGACACGGGAAGACATGGGAGCCCTCACTCCACTCCTGCTCCCGCAGACACTATAAAGGAGCCTGTGCAGCCTGGCCCAGGGGGCCTGGCCCCATGCTTAGGCACTCATGCCAAAAGCAGTGTCTCAACATGCAAAGGACTGAAATTTCTTGCTGGCTGGGTGATACCAACAGTGCAGGCTTCTGTCCACCACAGACTAATGTCAAGAAATACCTTGCCCTTAATCAGAGATGACCTGAAAAGATTGTAGCTTAATTTTACTTCCATAATGAGATGGACTGCAAATTTAGGTTATGAAATGTTCAAGATGTTAAATGAAGTTTCAGTTTGGGTTAGCCATATAATGGGAAAACAAGGATAACTTAGCATTTACAAAAAAGCTTGTCAAGTTTTGTTTCCTTCTACCAACATTAGTCAGGGAGTTTTGGATCTTGCTTGCACGCAGAGTCTGGGAAGAAAGGAGGATGGAAAGGTTCCACGTTTGGCTTCTCTTTCTCACCATGTTGAAAATGAGTAATGGATCACCCAGACAATTTCCTTCTCTTTTAAACTCTTATACCCTGCTAGGCAGATGTACAATACTAGTGCAAACATCAAGAAATAGGATGATAACCCCATGAGATTCTATATAATCCATGAGTTATATGGATGCTTTCCCATAAATACCAGATAGAAAGTTTAATTCCAAACTGATTGTGTGCATTGGTTTTAATTTACTCACTCCTACTTCACTCCATTCATCTCCTGCTCCTGTTGTTCTCTAAAGTCTATGTGACAGCTTCTGTTCTATCTCCGTCTTTCTCCTCTATCCTTTTTGTGCATAATTGGATTACTTTTTTTTTCAAACATTTGAATATTTTTCCTGTTCTCTTTTCTCATCCTGTTATAATTCCCTAGGTTTTGTTCATTCTCACAGTTCATGCAGCATTTGATTTCCTAGTTAGTAGTTTTCTTCGCGTCTCTGTTTTTTCTCTTTCCCCCATCCATTCAACATTGCATGTTACTCCAAAGGTGGATTTCTCATTCTGAGTTTTATTCCAATATCTTTTCTCTTTTATCACTGCCCTATTACAGTGTGTAAAATAGTTTCCAAGTGACTATGAGAAGTTTTAAAGAGGTACCTTTCCTTCAAAATTACATCACAGCCATATTTGAACTTCCACAGAGTGCCACCTCTTCTTATAAGAGGGGATGTGTGGGGGTGGGGTGGAAGGATAAAAGTTTATTTTGAATGTAAACTATACTATTTTAATTGCACCAGATTTCTTGGAAAGTATAACTAGCTAATATCTATGAAATGCTTCCAGCATTAAGAAAGCATGCCAAAATTGAAAAGCGCGAGTTGAACAGGAACAGATTTGGAGCTGCCCTGTAATAATTACAAATGATGAATGCTGACCTGCTTATTGGAATAGTTACTGTGCAGCTAGATGGGGTTTGTTTACTAGTGAGAAAAAACAACTAGGACAGAAAAAAATAGGGACAGTTAAGTCACGTTTCTCTGGACAGGGGAAGGTTGTTCAGAGATCATAACAGGACAAGAAAAAGACTGGCTAGAAAGGGAGACTAGCAGTTTTAGAAGCAGCCTGTTCTCAATAACCCTAGGAACCAGGCTGAGACAAAGCACCCTTCAGTGGTCTGAAGAAATGAAACCTGGACTGCCAGCCTGGATCTGGTTGGAACCCCACTATGATTACAAAGAGCTATAACTTTAATCAAGCAAGTTGCGCATTGAATTAAAGCTCAGCACATGTGTCTCTGCAGGTCCAGGGGGTCATTTTCCAGTGATTTTTGTCTGAGCTGATTCTAGAGCAAAATCTCATGGCTTCAGTTGACTTATACTTCTGAATGTTTCAAATACTGCAAAGTTCCCTTTTTAATAGTCCCTTAATCTTCCTTGTTAGTGTAGAGTGGCCAGTGTCTTTCCCACATGAAATTTCCCTTAAACACTCAAACTCAGGCAAAGAATTTCTGTGTTCATGCCAATAGTCCCTCTCCATGGACAGAGCAAGAAGACAAAAACAAAAAGAAATCAGCTCTTGGGAAAAAAAACCACACAATGCACAATGATTGTTAAAGAATAGTTAACAGAGCACAGAAAAGCCATGTAAGCATACTCTAGCCAGAGAGTTATGCATATCTCTCAGTTTTTTAATGCCTTTCCTGATGAACCTTAAAAATCTCAGTTCGCCATTAACATCCAGCTTTTGAGTCAGCAATCAAGAGGGAATAATTCAGAACTGACATCACAGGCAAGTTCACAGTTTAATGTCAGTGGATGACAGGGAAAGGAGAGACTTGCATCAGGTTTTCATCAAATCGTGTTTAGAACTTATCATGGGTTTCTAAACATAGGTCTGACCAGTCCCAGTCCTATATTTGGCACCAAATGCAGCTTTCCACAGACTGCCTTGGAAGGGATTTTTGTGACTTGATTTCTTCCTTGTCAGATACCGTAACCATTTTTAGGTGACTAATGAGTACTTTAATCTGGCCTTCTGATCTCCAAGTGTATTACACACCAAGGAATAAGATAGGGGAGAGCATGTTACAAAATAGATGATTTCATTGAAAATCAGAATCCCTTGCCAAATTTCACTGTAGTTCATGTTCTGCAATATGCCAAAAATATCAGACAAGCAGGCGTCAGTATGATTAATTTCACCACTATTTCCTTTTCTCCCTTAAATTGACCACTGAGGCTGCGAAACTGGCATGCATAAACATACACTTTGCACGTGTTAACTGGAGTGTTTGTCAACAAATTACATTCCTTTCTCCATTAGCTGGTGTTTGGTCAGCCATTTTGAGCTTGGTCAGCCATACAAGAATTAGTATCAGATGAGTGGTTTGTTTTTGCATCTCCATCCATGCCAAATTGAAATGGGTAAAGAATACTCACAATAGAAGAGGGGTTTTTTGGTTTTGAAGGTCTAGGCTACAGATTTTAGGTCACTGGATCAAAACCCCCTTGAGTATATCTTGGATCCAGAATCATTGAATGCTTCTAGTTTATGTATCTTTTCTTATCTAGGATCTTGCTTGTTGATTACAACTAATAATTCATACAATAGGAGTTTTTCATGTCCAGTTTTTGCCCATTGGTATACAGTTATGAATGTCACTGATGCCAGCTGAAGTTTCATCTACATTCCGAAGAATGTAGTGTAAGCTCTGTCCATTGACATCTCATGAAAAGTTTGAGTATCAACATTAAACTGGGAGAAAGCTCAGGTCCAGAATAAAGGTTTGAAACATGTAAGGAACTGCTTTTTCTTTCAAAATATAAAGAACATATTTTTTTCCAGAGCAGTAATGCAGTTTATTATCCCACTTTTCCACTTACATATTTCTATAAGGTCTCTTAATCCATTTCACTGAAAAGGGGATTTAGCAAGTGTAGCACATATCAGATTTCCTGATAGATGGACAGAATTCCTGGGTTTTTTCTTTTATTAGTGAATGCAAAGCTATTTCTTTTTGAAACTGTTCATAAGTGGGAACTGAATGAAAAGGAGATTTCCTTTTTTTTCCAACTACTGTACAGAACCCTGTGTCTACAAGTGTGTTGGAGAAAGATCAGAGGAATATTCATGTAGTGTCGTGCATATGTACAAAATTTCTAATTGATTAATCATACATTACGCAAGCCTGTCAAACATCATGTTAAAATGTATACCCGAGTGTAAAAAATGTTGAATTATTATTAATCCTTCTAAGATTCTCAAAGCAGGTAAAAGATGACTGAATTAATCCTCATGATGATTATGTAAGACAGGCAGTATCTCACTTTGAATGACAAGAATCATTATTTTCTACAAGGACTTCTCAGTTTGAACCTTCAGAAGTAAATTTCCTGATATGGATTCTTAAGAGATATCAAGATTCTAGAAATTGCAATGTGTCAGATAGAGCTTTATATATCGTCCCCTTCCAGAGAAACAAGGAAAGAAACAGCCTTTGTGACTACAGGGACAGGCACCCAAAAAAATTCTGAAGGAAAATATTTTCCTGGGTTTTCCCACATCAGGCAAGGACTCTGACACAGCCCAGCTGAGAAGTAAGGCCTCCCAACTCCACAACTTCACTGTGAAAACATCATTCAGACTATCTTACCCTATACTCTAGGGCTCAGAAACTTCTGTATTGGTCACAGCTTCTTTGCAATAGTCCCTCCAAATATTAGATGGTATTTTATTGCAAAATATTGTTGTTTCCCATATACCTGCATTTTCCCCCTTCTTTATAGATGATCTGCTTGATTCTTAGAATAGCTGTACTGCAACGTCATTACCTTGTGACTCACTGAAAACTTCTGAGATTCATACTCCAAGACACACATGAATGAAACTGCCTTATCTGTGGCCTCAAGGTTCTGCCTCTGTACATGTGGAAGTAGGAAATGAAAACAGCAGTCTCCAGAAAAGTCTTGCCAATCCGACTCTGTCTCCTGCAGAGGACAAGCCTCTAAAGATGTGAAAGTTTCTGTTGTCAGGTTACCGAGACAGAGGGAGAAGGAAGGAAGGTGAAAGAATTAATTTCATCTCTCCCTGAAAATTTCCTGTGACTCAGGAAAGCCACCTAAGCTACAAATCTAGAGTTCATAAATCCTCAGTCACACTTGCTAGAGACTCCTGTAATTTTTAACAATTCAGTATCATCATGAAACAGTGGCACATGAGATGGCTTTGGTAGGAGAGCCAATCCTTCAGTCCTTCCACAGAATAATTTCAGAGGCAGTGAGACTCGAACTAAAGTCTGTACAACACTGCAGCAAATCTTCTCCCTTTTGACCATCATTGGGAAGTATCTGCATTCATAGCTCTCTAACATCAGGATGATCAGTTGTCCCAGGGCTGCAACTCGTGCCAAAAATATTCACAAGGCTGAAAGGCTGAAAGCCCCTGAATGCGTACTATATACCTTAGAAAGTTTAAGATGGGGGAACTCTGGGGGAAATTAATTGGCAAGAAGTGAAAGTGGTTCTCCAGGTGTCCTCCACAGCTCACTGAGCAAGCATCTGCATCCCAGTGCAACTTGGGGACTGTGTTTCAGATGCCTTTTAGGCTTGCTTCCTCCCCCAGCCCTGCTTCTGGGAACTCAAGGCAACCCCCACAAGTAACTGCTCAGTAATAGCTCAAGTCCAATGCGAGTTTCAAGAGCTATAATTTAGCTACAACTGTTTTTGTAGGCAGTGCACAAAAAGGGATTTCTGGTGATACAAATGGAGTGGCTGAATGCAAAAGATGAAGGCTGCTATTTTCTTCATCAAGAGGTCTCATACTCAGTCCCCCAGATGACTCAAACAGTGGGACCTCCCCACAGCAGCTCAGCTTTTGCAGAATCTTCTAAGAGAAGGGCTGCTCCAGTGGAGGGTTTGTGCAGCTCCTCTGCGCAGTAGCCCACAGAGAAAGTACTTCCACCTTCAGCTCTAGTCAATGCAGCAGCTGAGCTGGAAGAGAGCCATAGTCCTGCAGATGGGCAGGAAAAAAATAAAAAATCAAAAGAAAGACCAAAAATTTTTTTTTCTTAATATTGTGCCTGTAGAGTATCTGATTAATGACCTTAGAAGTTTCAGAGAGACAGAGTTCAGGACAAGCTTAATTTAAATGTAGTTCACAGTTCAACATAATTAGTAGTAAATAATGAAGAGACTCCAGGTCTGAAATTCCGGGACTTGGGACTCTTTTTGCATCACATCACTGTATCACCTGTTTATAATTTGGAGTATAACAACCTGATGACATTTTGATGTCTCTGTAGTTATTTGGGGACTTTTTATAGCTCACAGGAATTCTGCCTAATCTTTTTCTCTAGCATACAGAAAGATATTCTGCTATGATATGTTCCTGAATCTCTGCTTCAGAAAAGGCTTTAACACTTGCTTCAAAGTAAGCCAATACTGAAAGGCTTTGCCTTACAACTTGCACATTAGCTCATATTAGAGAATCAAAGCTAGTTTTCAGACGACTTTTTAGATTATTTCAGAATATACACACTGTCCAGAGTGTTGGTTCACACTAAAAATCTCTAAGTATTTTTATCTGGGAGGGATTTTCTACTTGAGAAAGAGAGTTGGGGCTTGTTGAGCCTCTTGGTTCTTTCTTTTGTTTTATTTTTTAATTTTTACTCTTTGATGACTTGGAAAACTGATATATGGAAATTTTTCCACAGCTTTTTGGAAAAGAAATAGGGAGAAGAATCCCACGCTGGGTTGTAGCCTATAGCACCCAGTTTTAAGTCTTAGCATGCAGCATATTCATTATCAAATTACAACTCCTATAAAGGATAGTTTGAGAGCTCTGTGACAGACTAGCATTTAGCAGGATGGAGACAAAGTGCACAGTTATAAAAACCCACTAAACTAAAGCTGCATGACAAACCAGGCTGCACAAAGACTTTCAGTATGTACATAGTTTCTTTGTTGTAACTCTAGGGTTCCTGACTTAGCTTCGCCTTCCAAATGATTAAAACCCATTTTAATTATCCTTGTTAAATACACTCTCTAACATAAACAATATCTGGCTTCAAAAGATGGTGATATAATGAGGGCAGAGTGTGATGGACATGTACTACTTTGCTTCCAGGCACCTTGGACATACTAATATATGTTTATTCTCATTTTTTGCCTTGGTTGGGTCTTATTCCACTTCCTCTGTGGTTGCCTTGCTCTGGGCCTGTGACGACAATCAATGACAAAGGCAGATTACATACTATTCAGCTGCAGACATACAGTGTAAAAAATAAACAGAGCAGTAACACACACTATAAAAGCAGTTTCTGGGGATGGTGTTCATGTAACCTCATCCCTGTCTTTTTCTCCTCTACTCATTTCCCCAGGGAATAATTACATTTAAGAATAATCCCGTCTTAGCATATTTGAACAAGGAAAATTAAATTATCTGCTTCCCTGGCTACAGTTCCTAGCATTATTGGGAAATGCTTATGAAGGCTCCTCACAGCCCCTTCATACATCTTGTTAATTAAAGTCCAGGGTTTACAGCTTCTATCGACAATAGCCAAGAAATGTCAATCAACAAATATGCCTTATTCAGAGAATATACACAACTGAAATATTAAACACAGATAATTACTATAGTGGTTCATATTAGGATGGAGGCTTTCCATATTACAGATGCACAAACTGGGTAATACTCATTGCTCCTCATGGCTTTTTGTCTTGTCACAACTCTAGGCTATGAGGGGATGGCATGGCTGGACAGAGGCTTATGAAAGCTCTTAGGAATTGAGCTAGTGGCCTGGACAAAAGAGTGTGTTGTCATGAAAAAGCCTTTCATGAGTCCTGATCCCCAATATGAAAAATACGTCCTCAGGCAAGAATTTAATTTTTTCCTTAAGATTTTAAAAAAATTAAGCTTGGGCAAATTTTAATCACCAGAAAGGCAAGAACATTGAAGAACAAATATAAAAATCCTGGATGCTAGAAAAAAAATGTAAATTGCAGGGCCCTTGAGAGGGCTAGGTTGTGTGCCAGCATTAAGCCAGCCCATGTCATAAGTACAAAAAGAAATGGGGATAGACCCAAAGCCCACTGAAGTCACAGGCAAATATTCTGCTGATTTCAAGGTAATAGAGCTAATGTAAAAGTGCCCTCCTTAACCAAAATTTAGTTTTGTTAGCACACCAGCATTTTACAACCAATTTTCCACCCACATTTCACAGAATCACAGAATCACAGAATCTAAGGGGTTGGAAGGGACCTCGAAAGATCATCTAGTCCACCCCCCCTGCCAGAGCAGGGTCACCTAGAGTACATCACACAGGAACGCATCCAGGCGGGTTTTGAATGTCTCCAGTGAAGGAGACTCCACAACCTCTCTGGGCAGCCTGTTCCAGTGCTCTGTCACTCTCACAGTGAAAAAGTTTTTCCTGATATTCACATGGAACCTCCTATGCTCCAGTTTGCAACCATTGCCCCTTGTCCTATCATTGGTCATTACTGTAAAAAGCCTGGCTCCATCATCCTGACACTCACCCTTTACATATTTGTAAACATGGATGAGGTCACCCCTCAGCCTCCTTTTCTCCAAGCTAAAGAGACCCAGCTCCCTCAGCCTCTCCTCATAAGGGAGATGTTCCACTCCCTTAATCATCTTAGTGGCTCTGCGCTGGACTCTCTCAAGCAGTTCCATGTCCTTTTTGAATTGTGGGGCCCAGAACTGGACACAATACTCCAGGTGTGGCCTCACCAAGGCAGAATAGAGGGGGAGGAGTACCTCTCTCGACCTACTAACCACCCCCTTTCTAATGCACCCGAGGATGCCATTTGCCTTCTTGGCCACAAGGGCACATTGCTGGCTCATGGTCATCCTCCTGTCCACTAGGACCCCCAGGTCCCTTTCTCCTACACTGCTCTCCAGCAGGTCAGCCCCCAGCCTGTACTGGTGCATGGTGTTGTTCTTCCCCAGATGCAAAACTCTGCACTTGCCCTTGTTGAATTTCATTAAGTTTCTCCCCGCCCAACTCTCCAGCCTATCAAGGTCTCTTTGAATGGCAGCACAACCTTCTGGTGTGTCAGCCACTCCTCCCAGTTTAGTGTCATCAGCTTAGTTTAGTGTCATAGCATCACATTTATTTTAAATAAAATATAATTGTCCAATATTGCCTGTTAACAAATATTAAAAGGAAACCAAAGCAATAGTTTTCCCGTATCTTACTCTGACCTTGTAATGCAAATAACAGAATCCTTTTCAAATCTGCACTTTCTATGTACATGTGTATCCACACCCGCTGTTGTCTTTTACTCATAGACTAAGAAACAGACCCTAGCACTCATTAAAATGCAGTATGACTAGCACTTAACAGTATAAATCAGTCTGAAATGCTGCTAAGGATTCTGCAGTGCTTAACCTGTTTGGTCTGGATGTATTTTAGAATTTCTAAGAAGCATAGTTTGGTGTTTTTTTCCCAGGATAGTGAAAATGTGCTATAGATAGCTGCAATTTTGGTAGCTATACAGTACTAAAACCCCAGGAGCTATAACCTAATATTAACCACTGGAAGTTGAAGCAAAGTAACCTAGCTCCTAGGTCTGAATGACTTAAAGTTATACCTGCAATCTAGGAGGGCTCAGGGGTTTCTGTATGCCATAGATGCAGTCTGTTGTTTAAGGTGTTTAAGCATTACTTTAAGGTGTTTAAGTATTCGAAATGAACAGAAATAAAAGCATGGCCAAGGATTTTACTTCTATTCTAGTTTTTCATGTGTGCTTTAGTCTGGTCTCATTTGACTCACCAGTAATTAGATATGAGAAATGTCAAGGTAAGAGAAACAAAAGTAAAATACTCTGTACTATTCTTGGACTTCCAATCTATATTCACAGACTAAGTTGAAAATCACCTAAATAAACACATCTGTTAAGCTAACGTTTTCCAGTGATAGCAGTTTTAATGTGAAATGTGTTTGATGTGTTCATGTTACAAAGACCAGTTTCCAAAATGTTACTTTCCAACTTTTTTTTTTACGTGTAAACTGACCTTTTCCCTGTTGGTCTGTGCTGGCCAAGACATATTTCATTTAATGCTGGCTAAAGCTGGAGTAAAATGTTAAAATACTCTAGCAGTTTTATATGTACATCGGAAAGAAAATATTGTGAGGGTAGTATGGAGAGTAGGACCAAAAATTTTAGCTCTGTTAAATGTCTTCTCTAGGAGTCACACATTGCAATAGATCACTTTGGTCAACAGTTAAGTAGGAAAGACCATACTTTTTAAGACAACCACAGTTGTCTTTTTTGAACTCCAAGAGAAGGTTATCAGTTATATGAGGTGATAATACAGACTCGGGGCCAGAGTCAGCACTGGCACACAACGCCAAGATATCCGTGAGCACATCTGTAAGCATTTGTGCTCATGTCTATGTAGAGGAATCAAAATGTCCAAACATGTTCCTTTTGAAATTGATGCAAGAAAGCCCTGTCTTTAGGCTGCAATATCAGGTTCCTCATGATAATAACAGAAGTTTGACTGGTAGGGTGATGTTTAGCTGGATGAAAGGTGACTAGAGAAGGGAGATTGTAGTTGAACTTATAAAGCATGTCTTGCAGTGGCTTTTCCTGTTGTTTTTCTGGGTATTCACATTGGTAGGCACTCAACCACAAACAGTCCTTCATCTGCACCAATTTAATCTTCACTACTAGATTTGGTCCCCAGCTGTTGGGAAGAGACCAGAATTGAAACCTCAGAAAAATAGCTGAGAGGGCAGACTTCTCCCAGGCATAGAGAGACTGGCTTGGCAAAGGTCAAACACCCCTTCAAAGGTGGATAAGTGAAAAAATACTTTAATTTCTATTTTTCTTGAGAATATGCCAACTTTGTTACTTGTATGAACCAAGAGACTTAAATTATTAGAAATCATATGTCCAAGCATCATCCCAGTAATTCTTTTTAATCAAAAAATCGGATCTAATGTGCAGTTGGCTTCTTTGCTAAAGGATCAGCAATTGCACTTTAAATGCTTTTTTGTTTACAGTACTGACAGCTTATTTTTCACCTTAGCCTCTAAAAACTTGATGTTGAAAAGCTTGCCAGGCTGTCAACAGACATTGATATTTTTTAAGTCAAAAAGAGGGCATGTGATTAGTGACACAGTGTCATTAAGTACCTAGAATGATCTCATAAACTCACCAGTCCAGGCATATTAAGAGATTTAATAAAATACACTCGTTAGAGCACAGAGGATAGACAATGGCCTGACATTAAAGTGCTTTAATCCTCTTGCAGTACAGCAACTGCAGCACTTATGTTCAAGGTCATCTGCTCTTACAAGGCTTGATATAATTTGTATACAAGTAAATAAACCAGATAGTACTGTTAATACTGATTATACAGAGCATTCAGTAGGATTTTCCATGCCAAATGCTGAAATATTTTCATGGAACACAAGGGAAACGTGAATTTGTCCAAAATTCAGCAGGACTCAGCAAGCAAATCGCAGTCAGAAATAACTCTGGAGTGATGTCAGACAGTGATGCCAAGTGTTTGGGCGTTCAGCTCTTGCAAGATGAATCAAGATGTCAGATCAGTAGAAACTTGAAATTGACAGCTGCTCTTCATCTCTCCCTCACACTTCTTTCAAATAATGCCCTAATAAATATTGGAGGCACACCTCAGTTATGATACTGGCAGCACCAACAATGATGTGTGAATTCTCTTAACAAAGCCCCAAAGCTATGAGGCAGGACAGATTCCAGAGGGCAAGTGTCACCTTGCTTCAACTGTCTTTCAGGTTCCCCAGCTGAAATGCTGAGGACTGGAACAACAGAGGTGCTGGGGAGGAAGGGCACAAGAAAAACAGGAAAACTGAGAGCTGCAAATCTTCATCAGACAGCAAATGAAAATGATGATTGTAAGTTGAGGATGGCTAAGATGACAAATGTGCAAGAGCTGAGACCAAAACAAGAACACAGGAAACAGCAAAGGCAGCAAAAACATCAGATGAGGCAGAAGCTGTCAGCAGAAAAAGGAAGAGTGTGAGTCACAAAGTGGGTCTCTGACACCAACAAGTAGATGGGAGGAAAGAGATAGAGACCCAAATAATGAGAAAAAAAATTCCAAAACCAAAGAAGGGAGAAATTAAAGGCAATGTGTTTTAGATCAGCAATTTGGAGGACATTAAACTTCTTAAGAAAAACAGTCGATTGAAAGCTACAAGTCATATTACTTCATTGCAAATATGAGATACAGAGGTGCTAGAAAGCTTTGTGATTGCATCAGTTTTGATAAATATCATGACTTCCACATAGTGGAGGTAGGGAAAATAAGCAACAAAATTTAACCCAAAAGTAAAAATATTCCATTTCAGCACTCGTATGAGAAAAATACCTTCTTAAAACTCAAATTATGTTTTTAAAATATCTCTTAGTTTTATTTATCTGACCAAGAGCTATTTTTAACCTAGTTCCCTTAAGAAAAGTGAGGACTTCTATTTTGGATAACACTTGACAGGGTGGATTTTACCAACTGTAAAAATAGTTCACAATTTCTCCTGCCCATGCAGCCAGTGAGTAGCAGAAACCTGCATGAAACTACTTTTCTTTCTTCTTTTAACTGCCAGTGAACCAAAAGGAAGGAAAAAATGAATCATTCATTCAGTTCTAATTCAGAAAATTTGAGACTGACGCTCTCTCACCAACCCTTTTGAGCTCCTGGTGATGTTCTGATTGTGTTTGCTCAGCTCTGGAGAAGGCCCACAGATTATAAACTCTTTCTGACAAGGACTCTCATTTATTTACTGCTGCCCAGAGTTGCCTCCAGGCTGCATCACGTGGTATGAGAGGCCTGAAAGATTGCTGAAGCTCCCTTTCCCAGCATTGTCCATGTTTTGTTACATAATTCAACATAAACACAAATTCCATAACTTCTGAATATTTTGGGCAATATTTCGCTTTGTTCAGAGTACTAAAAAGCCCTCTTTAATTGAGTCCTTCTTGAAAACTTTTCAGCAATATAAACCCTGATATTATGAACGTCCCACTTCAAAATTCATCTATGTGATGCTTTTTACTGACGATTAAAATAATTAGCGATAACTTTATACCATTACTGGCTGCTTCCAGACTTGTACTCCAGGAATATAACTCAATTGAATATGCTCTACTGAACTGAGAGCCTCAGGTTCAAAGCCAGAAGCAAGAGCTATGAGAACTGCTGTAATAGCTCACCTCACGATACATTAGAGTAACAGTTTTATCAAGACTGGATTTGCAGATTTGATTTGAATGACTTGACAGACTGCTGTCTTGAAGGATGTTAAGAGAAAACCAACAACTCATTAAAAAGAAGATGAAACATTTCCTTGTTTATTGGAAGATATCCTATTTAGATTGGATTGTTTCTCTTAAGGACATGTGAACTCTGCTCCAAAGCCTAATATTAACAAAATCTCTAGGACTGTGGTTAGTAGCAAGAAACAATCACCTATGGGAGAAGAAAAGCATGAAACAGAGACTATTGCACTGCATTTTTATAATTTCAGAATCAGACCTATCTTTTATAATGTGAGCTGATTCACTTACAGTTAATACAGCTAGACAGATTACTCCCAGAGAATTGAGCTTTTTTACAAGAGAAAGGGCTTAATTTTTTGTGGCCATTTATCTTCTCTGTGGATGATTTATCTTCCAAAAATTCTGAAGTTGAAAATGACCACACTGAGAACCATATGTTGAAAATAGGTGCTTTGTTAGAGGAAAAATGGGAGTGTTCATGCAGATAAAATAGGCTATTATTTAGTGTTCATAAATTAGTGAATGCATTTCTTGGAAAGCTGTTTTTGCCGAAAGGCATGGTAACAATGTAGGTGGCCTTAAAATTTTATTAGTTGTTATCAACAAATTGTAGTAAAGAAAGTACTGAGAAGCAAAAGATGCTAGAAATTAGAAAGAATTGGTAACTAAAATGATGTTTTAAGGATAACAGCCAGTGTAATTCTTACTGCAGTAAAAAGTGTTGGGTCTCAAGGAAACTCAAAAAGAAACAAGATACTTAAGACCAGATAATGAACATATTTCTTCAGGCTAGTCAGATTTCCATGTAAGCACATATGTATATATATATAAATTTCACAAGAAGGAAATGCTGAAACATTGTCTATTGAATGAGGTTTTTTTGTCATATTTAACGATCTGTCTGTGATTACACACAGTAATTCTGACCCAGATCTTGGAGAGATTTGTTCCCATTAATGATATCACTGTCTGTTTAATTTTCTGTTCCCTATTCTGAACAATGAAATTGTATCCATAGTTCATATTCTTACATTTTTCTAATTCCTGTACCCAGGCTGCTTAATTTTACTGCTCTCAGTATCTTTCTAAAAATTCCTCATGTCTCTAATTTTCTCTATCACATTTTCTTTTAGGTATTCTGTTGGTCCTTTTCTCTGAAAGACTAACAGCCTCCACTCAATTCCCTCTTAACACATATATTTGCTTGGAATGCCAATGCTAATCTGTTGGAGACAGAGATCATTTAATAGAATAAAACTGCTCAACCTGAAAGATTAGGCCCCCACCTGATCGTTCCTCACATTTTATTTATGTGTCTGACTACTACTATTTATTTCACTGAAAATGCATAATATAATGGGGTGGCCCTAAAGGTTTGAAAAGCATCACAGTCAGCATGAATAATCTTTAAAATATTGAACACCCAATTTTCAGAACAGGTGGTCCAGTCAGCTCTGCACCAACATGGATGCTTAAAACAAGTAAGAAGTTGTTATTCTGTGTTGAATTCTGTGATTCTGTGATTCTGTGTTGTTATGCACTGAAAAATAGGTCCGTATAATCATAAAAACTGTCTTTCAACACATTAGAAGTAAAACCAGAAAAAATACATCTTTTGACAGCTAAGAATAAATTCTCTGCAGAATATTAGAAGGCATAATTCAGCTCTAATGGCTGAAAAGTAAAATCACTAAATAAGAAGAAAAACTAGTAAACAGAAAGAATATAATCTCATGGCATGGCTAAATACTGCATTTTATTGTATCTTATACTTGGTTTCAAAGACAAAATGAAAGCTTTTTTCTTCTTTTTGCTAACGTTTTGAGTCCTAGATTTAACTCTGTATTTTATGACAGGGGATCATCCAACTACCACTAATGAAAGAGGTGAATGAAAAATTTTGCAATTTTATATGGCTGCATGTCAGGGATATGCAGACAGGAATATTTTTTTGTTGCCTCACGTTCATTAGAACCTAACTTTTTTGCCATAATTTCAAAAAAAATTATCTCTAGATTATGGATAACTAAACTTGACCTGTCCCTGTAAGAGGTTTCATGAAATATCCTGAAGTATCCAGTTTCCTCAAATAATTCTTCTTCAGCCATCACAGTACTGTTCCTGTTAAAATCATAGTTCATATATAAGAAGATATTGGGAAGTACTATCAAGTGCAGCTACTTCTGTAAAAATAAATAAAGACCAGTACCCTGTGAGCTAAGGCTAATAAAAATCAACCCTGGGGACTTTTTCCTGCAGCCACTGGATCTCATCAAAGCTGCAAAGTCAGTGGAAAAATTGTTATTCACCTCAATAAATGCAGGCCAGTCCCATGCTCAAGGGCTCTGCAACTCGCTCCCTGGTGTCTCTCCACTGTTAATGCTGCTGATACTGCTGTGCCCCATGTATGTTCGCTGTCCATGGAAAAAGTTCATCCAGCAGATTTGAATGATTTACATGCTCAGACATTTCACTGCAAAATAATAGGCTATAAAAGTAATTCATTTAGCAATGTGACAGTGCTGGTTGTGAAATTCAAACATTTTAATAAGAGCGGTTATTTATAGATCACCTCTAACCCACAGAAGACCAAGGCACTCACCACGTTTTACAAATTGATTTATAAATGGTATATCAGAGGGATAATATCACTTAGCAATGAAACCTTTGGAGCAGCATTTCACAGAAGTGCAGAGCAGCGTATGAAGAATACTCTTACATGCTCACTTAACAGTACTCTCAGGATGCGCTGTGCCGACTGGAGTTTGCCCAGGACTCCAGAGCTAACTCCTCTAACCTTCTGAAGGTACTAGAGCGTCAGAAAAAATAATGCCTGATGTTTCATTCAAAACAAAAGAAAAAGACTAAAAGTGCAGACTTATCATCACCACGGATGACATTCTAAATCCCGTTTTCTCTCTTACCCAGCCAAGTGTCAATTAAAAGCTTTTGCAGGAGTTGCTTGCAAGGATCGCTTTCTGCTGCTACACTCCAGTGACTTAGACAAAGACAGGACATTTCAGAATATTTTCTTTCTCTCTGTTTACACCCTCCTCACACACACACTATACCTCAAGATGAAAACAAGTTCGTTTACTGAACTGGGACGGGAGCAAGAAAGTGTCCTGTAATCTTTCTTGAATAATTCAGGAAGTACTAATACCTATTTTATAAGATTTTATTATCAGTAAAATGAATAACATCACCAATCTCTTGACTTCTGCATCAATAAAATGATATACATAAAAGTCATATTTTGCATCTGTGATATGTACATCACCTAAAGAAATCTGTAAGGTGCTCAAACCTGAGAATAAACACTTCCTAACAGTCAGATGTTTTATTTCTCTCATAGCATTAAGGGAAGTGGCAAAGCTGAAAACATCTGCTTTGCTTCTTGTATATGGAAAATATAACGATGTATGTACAGTGCCAATATCAATATACTGCTGCTTATTTGCCAAGCAGTGCTGGCTATGATCAAAAGCACACCTTTAATGGAGTAGCTGAAAGGCACCAGACCACAACTGTACTCAAGTAAGAATGGGATAAGGAGCTGATGGTGTCTAAATCTGTTCCTTACCACTTTACATCCCAGATGAAGTAAAAGACAGGAACACTGTACCTCGCTCCCCTCTCTTTAACTGGTGACATGTACCATTTTAGCTCTAGCTCCAGCTCCAGCTCCAAGTCTGTCAAAGCCAGTGCTAATGAAATTTGATCTCTCCTTCTTGCCTACACAGCTGTCTGATTAGAAGACTTAGTGAGGAAACAAAAAGAGATCACAAATACCAAGTGTATTCATCTCTGTATGGGTGCCATTAACAAAATCCTTCAAGCCAGGCTCCAGGAGTTTCTTATTGGTGGCAAAGGAGCCTACATAAAGTAGATAACCCAATAAAACTTTTTTTCACCCATTGTCTAGTACCAACAGCATAAACAAATTTTCAGCAACGAAGGTTCTCCACTGGTGCATCTCTTCTCACAGTGGTCACCAGAAGTGTTCTTTCGCACAGCATCCAAGTGCTGCATACATATAACTTTGCCTTTAAATTCTCTCCACAAGGAGCAAAATGCTAGTTAATTCCATGAACTTCAGAGCTCACCCTTCAGGAAGGATGTAACACAACAAAGCTGGCACCAGTCCGACTTTCCTCAAAGCCAGATCCCTAGCAGCCCCAGTACCAGAGTCATGCAGCTGTGGTTTTTCCACCCCACAGGGACACAAAGGGCTGGCTAACACTATCCTGCTGGGGTCTCTACCTACAATACCCACAGCAACTCATTAAAAAATGGCATGATGTGCACTGGAAGAAATTAAATTATCTGGTGAGGATGAAGGCCAGTGAGCAAGCTTTTATGCAACTAAACAGTAACACCACTGACTGCACATGGGGGTCATTTAGCACTCACTGCTCATACTAGCTAATCCCTGATATATGCATGAACAATTAACATATTTTCTTTCCAGACTGGATCCTCTTACAAAGTTATTAAGATATACTGTGGTGCCTCCCTGTCTTTTATTTTACCGTGGCCTTAATTATCCTTCCTTTTCCTCTTGTAGCTAGGCCAAGATTTCCTTTCAGCCTCTTTTCCTCCCCTCTTGCCTTAGGAATGACTTCTTGCATTTCCTCCTTTGTGGAGGAGTCTTTAGTTTTTTTTCTGTTTTGTCTCATACAGTTGGACTTCTTCACAAGCCTTTGTGTTTTTCTCACGTCAGTGAAGCATTTGGCACACTGTTGCTATCACCAGAAGCTAATAATATACAGTAGTTGTGGGCTGAAAGGATACCAGGGACAACAACATTTTTGAGGTATAAAGACAGAATCTGTCAGGAAACACTCTTTACATCAAGCTGTAGGTTGTGTCATAATTCCCTCCTTTCTTAGCTAACCAGGTCTTTGCCATGAGAGACCAAATTCAAAAATCATTTACACCAGCACATATGAAGATCAACCTCTCTAGAGCTGTTGATGCCTAGGAGGAGCTTACTGTCCATTGCAGTCCTACCCCAGCACTGAAATCACACCAGCATGCTGCCATGTGTTCAGGCTATATATAGATCTAGGGCTCTGTGAGGTCTGATGTGGATTTAACTGCTGGTGTTCTAGAGTCAGGCTATAAATTACACAACAACTGGCATTTTATTACTGCTCAGAATTATTAAAAACAACAAAAAAATTTGTGTATTTTGGAATAAAAAATAAGACAACAGTACTCGAGTTAAGAAACAATGAACAAGATGCCACTGTAAACACTGCAATAATTAGTTACAGCATCTTCGCAGTGCTGGATATCCCATTTTACTTTATCTTATGTAAATTTCTTATATAATGAAGGCAGTAATATCTGCCATGTGGGCAGTAATAATTTTTTGCCAGTTTTGCTACACAGTATGCTAGGGACATTATGAGATTTTATATGTTAGGATAAAAGCAATTCATGTTAGCAGCTTTTTTGCAAAGATCCACAGAGAGAGGATGTGTATCTGTTGCTCATTAGCGCTTGAGTATAAATAACTTTTTGTGTGGTTAACAGAAATGATAGCAACAATATGCTAAAATGGTTTAAAATTACAAAGTTGTTCACTGACTTTCATAGCTATCAGTATAGTGATGGAGAGCGCAACATAAAATTCACAGTTTTCACAGTTGTCACACTAGCATGTCTAGCAATTACTCCAAATATTCATATACCATGGAGAAGACAGGTAGCTACACAGTTCTTTGTGAGAAAAATACTGTCTTTCAGAAACAAGAAATGGTATAATTCACAGTTTGGGAAATCTTGGGGGCATGAAGCTTAACTTCCAAAACCTTAGACATTAAAATACACTGTCTCAGACTGGATATTTTCACAACGCCTGTGCTGGAATAAGCATCCAAACAGTAGCTCTTCATCTGTAACTTCTGTATTTTAATCTCCTTGGTCTGCAAAATTGTGTTAGAAATTTTGCAACAGTTTTCTTTCAAATGGAATTTAAGGTACTTCCTTATTTGTATTAAGATGGGGAAAAAAGCTCCAGAGTAACATTTATTTCAGTGCATCAGTATTTTACTTCTGCTTCTGGTCAACACCAGAAAATGTAAGGGCAGAAAAAGATATCTAGTGAGTGACAGGGTAGGTATGGAAGAGGAGAGTTCAATCAAATTTTCTTGAGCTTGAGAGAAGACCTAATTCACTTTTTAAGCAGAAGTCTTAAAATCATTGTTAAAGTTTATTTTTTCCCAAATCTTCACAATATATTTGTTTCCAATATAATTTTTGTGTGTAAACTGTGTGATGATCTTCTGCTATAAGCAATCAGGACTTGGAAGCAGCATTCAGAGTTAGAAGCTGGACTTCAAGAATAAGAAGCCAAAAGCAAGAACAAACCCAAGGTACAGCAGCTTAGCCATGCCGGTAAGACTCAGAGAGACGTAGCCTATGCCCCTTTAGGCAGCATCCAGTTGAACCAGTGTATAAACCTCCGATGCACAGAAACACCTGAATACATGCATTCCATTATTTTTTCCTCCATAAATTATGGGAGATATTTTTCCTCCTCTCTCCCAAGAGAACAAAACTACAGGCAGGTGTTCATCAGCTGTATCTTCACTAAACAGCGTAACATGGGCTCTGACCTATGTGATCTGAAATGAACTGGTGTACTTCAGTTGGAAGCACCACCTAACGAAATATCAGTGAGAAGATAGGCAAGAAACTTGGGCAGCTCTTCAGAGAGTGCTGACTGTTTAATTCACTCACAGTAGATGTTGTTTCCATTACTTTTGAGGCTTCTTTATAATTCTTACCTCCTCAGTTAGTGATTACACTGGAAAACCACAAGCAAACCCAGACTTAAATGTCATGCAATAAAGGACCTTCTGATTTGCTGTTTCAGTAAATGTTTTAGAACAGCAAAGCAAATCAGATCAAACTTTCTGCCACAAATTTGGGAAAAAATCCCTCTTGGAAATGTGGTAATCCCTGTGATAAACAGAAGTATGTTTGGAAAAGGTGTCTCAGGCATTTCTATTGATGTGTAATTGGAGCATTTGTATCTTAACAAGAAAAGCAGACATCACAAAACTGCTGTTTTGTTTATTTAGAGATGAGTGGAAAGAACACATGAAAATGAAGGTGAACAGCATCCAGTGGTGACAGGAGCAATTTGCCAAGTGTGATAAACGTGCCCATGTTACTAAACATAATGGCAGCGTTCTGCAGAGGCTGATGACAAACAGCCTCTTCTTCATTGCTGGTGCAGTATTTAATGCTCCTGGACTGACAGGAAGAGCGGAAGAAAGGAAATGAAAGAAACTTTCACATTGAGCTTCAGTTAATTAGAAGCAGAAATTTGGGAGAGGGGGAAGTTTTACCTTTTGAAATCTCACTTGCCCCTCTTTACATTATATTATGCCTAAAGGCTGAATAAATATTCTTTTGGTGTTAGGAGCCAAATGATGACTCTGCTCCACAAATATTCCCAGGGCTGTTATATGTGCCATAGAAGAAGCGTATGTGTTTCATCTTTTGCTCCAGCATCAGCAATGAAAGTAAAACAAGAACGTTAAGCATTTGTGGTCAATTCATTCTGGAGAGAAAAAAAGAAAAAGTAGATCACAGGAAATCACACTTCTATTCTGCACTTGTGAGATTGCTAGAAGGAGCTGATTGTGAAAAGGAAGCTAAAAATCTGGCGATTTACAAGAAGTGACCACTTCCCCTTTAGGGACTGTCATCATATTCTGATTTACCGAGGGTACATTTTACTGAATCTTAGACCAGAAATAAGACCTCTACGGTAGTTCCTCTATTTGTTAGAATCACCACTAACTAATAGTGATTTACAGTATCCATTCTAGTAGTTGTTCATACTTCAGTATTTGAAAATGCTTCATAAGCCTGGGGAGCCCCTTTGTCAGTGAGTTTACTGGGTGGCATTCCTCATTGCAAAGCTAATTATATTTGCCTTAGTCAACACAATTAGGAACTGGAAAAAATGCTGCTCCAGAGATAGCAAATGATCTTATATCTGTAAAAGTATCCTTATACATATTCATACTTACATACACGCATTTCATATCCCCATTCCACAACAGTTGCACATGGTCTATAATCAAAATATTTTACCACAGCAAAAAATTGACAACAACACTGCTAACAGATTATATAATGTGTGAAACTTGGACACAAGCAACACAGGGATCTGTCTTAGAATACAGACAAGGAAAGAGTGTAAAAATTATTATTGGTAAATTGGTTCTTTGATGTGAATTCCAGTTTCCTAGAATTAAAATCTGCTACCCATACCCAAGCTGAGTAATACCTGTGGTATCAGCTCTGTTCCTAGAAAAGTAGAAAGACCCAAGTAATTTCCTTCCTCATGCTAGACTTAGATTGATTAAGATCAGGTGTTCTTGCCACAGAGATAAGCATGAAGCCGTACAGGTAAGCACAGCTGATATGACATAAACTATGCTAAGGAAGGTCTACTCCTTCTCCACTGCTGGGATTATCAGTGTGAGCCCTGACAACAGGATGGGGTCTCAGTAACACTTAGAGTTGGTACCCATTCACAAGATGGAGGATGGAGAATGTGGACCTTGCTCATGTTCTTAGAAGTCAGAGTGGGTTGTATAAACAGACGCTACATCCGTGAGAGCAGCAAATTAGCAAAAAAGGGGAGTGAGTGTTGTGCATGTGAGCTACATGGAGCAGTAATTGGGGTCAGACTGCGGGGTCAGACTTCACTTGGTAAGCGGGGACTCACACCTCAGACACATCTCAGCACCCCTTGCTCAGATTCCTAGTAAGGACAAGGACATCTGCATCCAACATTTTTTTTCTCAGTTTGCTTATTTGTCATTAAAGTGGTCTCATGACATACATGTAGCCCTTTCCATCTCTTCCTGTCCTCCAGTTTGAAGCATGACACAACCTGAGGAGAGTCAATCCTTTGCCATTCACGTTTGAAATAAGTACATGTTGCATTGGCAGTGTTTCTGCTTTGTCTAGATATAAATCTGGCTTTGGAAAAAGCTGAAGAACCTCAAAAATATCTGAGATGTCTGTGGGGACCAAAAAAAAAAAACAACTGGAAGGGTGATTTAGATCTGATTAATTTGTAGAGCACCTTTCACATTTGGCTTGAATTTTCCCAACATATGCTTGCGGTTATAGTTTAAGGAGTCCAGTGAGCCTGGTGTGTTGCTTGTTTCTTCTGCTAACACAAACCAATAGTAAAGACACATGAGATTACAGGGCAGGCTTCACACTTTTACAGTTTTCAACGATTCTCTCCTGATCTCTGCATCCTGAAAGGGTCTCTTTTAGAGGTGCTGCAGGGAGGAAGGGTGGTCAGAAGGGATGGGGTTCACCTTAACTCATCTGTCTGAAGGACAGGCATTGAGCCAATGTTCCTCTACAGTCACAGGAAAGACCAAGGCACCTCATACCTGTCTGATCCTTACCATAGGCTGCACTGTTTTCCTCTCAAGTACTTCTCCCTCTCCCCTGCTCTCTCCAGCTGTAATAGAGCTCTTCTCTTGCTCACTCTTCATTTGCTCTCTACCTTGTACTCCTCAGTTCCAAGTGAAATTGAAAGAGGAAGTGTTGAAACAGCAGAGTTTTTCTGACAGTATTTCTCAGTGAAACGGAAGCACTGAGCACTGGAGAGCTTCTGTCCTGTTTTGCACACTCTAAGGGCAAGTAAACAACTTCTCTAGCAACGTAGCTCTGACTAGACAAGTTACGAATAAGAGTGTAAACTTGCAGACATTAAGGACTCCATGATTTATAAATATTGTATTATATTTTACCTCTACACCACAATTACATAAACCATGTTTGCCTTCTGAATTAAAAATATTAAAAGGGAATAAATCAAAATATACAATCACTTCTTTTATTCTCTCTCTCTTTTTTTTTTTAAAGGGAGGAAGAAAACTTGTCAGTATTTCCCTCCCAAAACCTACTTGAACACTTGGACACCTGGCCACCCCTGAACTTACCTAAGAACAGTGTGTCTTGGGGTTTTTTTAACTTTTTGGTACAAATAAGCATAGTGTCTATCAAGTCTGCCTGGTTGAAGTTGGTGGATGGGAATTTCAGCACCACATTTGTATCAAAAGTGCATGGAAAAACAAAATATTTGAACAAGCTGAGTACTTAAACATGTATACTTAACAGCATAAAGCCAGCATATCAGGCTGCATGGTAAATAATAACAGAATAGGTTGAGCAGAGGGGGGAAGGTGTGGGAAGGATAGAGAACATTATTTGGTATCTGTGACCAAACACAAGAGTATGCTCCACTAGCCGAAGCTTCTGAATGACCTGTATGGATAGCCTTATGCAAAAGACATTGCAATAATTGAGATAGCCACTGAAGAATGAGTAATTGCCCTGACCTTTCAATGTGTTATAAACATCTATCCAGATGCTGATGAGAAAAAAAAAATCACTTGTGCTTTTCCATACAAACTGAGACACTGAGTTCCTAAAATTAGATCTAGACATACAGCTGCATTTGTTGCTAAATGGTTTCAAGGATTTCTCTTGTTTTGTTCAGGTTCCTAATGCACATTTGTCTTGGGGAATAAATTACTTGTTACAAAGAGGGTAACTACAAGGAATCACTTCAATAAAAGAATGAAAATTCAGCCTAGAGTTTTCTTACAGTAATCAGAGATGAGAAAAATAATTTTAAAAAAATTTGCCCAAGCTATCTACAGAGATTTAGAATCCTTCAAGAGGCCATATAATTTCTTTCTGAACATAGACAAGCAAGAAATACTAACGTCGTCATTACAAATGTATCTTCAACCAGTTTATAAAAACATCCAATGAAAGAGGTTTCCAGTATTTTTTAGTCACCTGTTTCACTCCTCATTCCTTCTATAACAAGGAATGTAAAAAACAAAAACCTATCACAAATATTGTTATGGCTAAAAATCTGATTGTTTTTCTTGTTCTATCATAGTGGAAAAGAATAACTGGTCTTCCTCACAGCACCTTTTATGTATCAAACACTATGTCTTATGCTACCCACCACCATCTTAGTCTTTTCTAGACTGTTCCTTGAAATTAATGTTTTCTAAACTTATTTGTACTGCTTTTCTCTGGGCTACACCTAAGCTGTCTATATATTTCATGAAGTCTGGGAACCAGTAATGAACAAAGTGTTCTTGCAGAGGCACAAGCAGCACAATGTAAAGTTACAAGCTCCAATCTTTTACATATATGGTGCTCTTATCTCTTAATGGCTTATGTTTTTTTCCAAAGGAGCCACGTTACTCATGCTGTTTTCATCTGCAGCTTCAGATCTTCAGTATTCCTTGCTTAACCCTCATTCTTATAAAAAAAAAAATTCAAATCAGGCCTCACTTGTTTTGGCCCTGTGTTACATTTACCTTGGGTGAAATACATTTTTGGGACCAATGTTAATATCCACATGTTCTTTATTCTGTCAGCAAGATAGTTTCCAGCCTTAACAGTTCCATAGACTCCTGCCACACTTTCTTCACAATCCATTGCAGCTTTAGTCCTTCAGTCCAGTATTTACAATACAAACCTAATTGTCTTTATTAGCCATTATATTTTTCTTAACAAATTAACATTTGAAAGGCTTGGTAATTCTATTTAGAGGGTCTGTTGTGGGAAAAACAACCTCCAATAAATGACTGAATTCCTCAAGCTCAATGCAATCATAATTGCTTGATACAAGGTACAGATTGCCTTTGTGTTTTCCTAAATGGGATTAATGCTTGGAGGATTCAGTAACTCCTCATTAACAGGCAAAATGATTGAGTGCAACTGACTTCCAAATAATGGCTTTGGTCAGATTATGAGTGTGCCAGAGAAACATATACCCTAAATGACTGAAATTGTCCTTTCAGCTTTCCCTTCTGTGCAGACCATGGGTTTGAAGGGATAATAGACTCTCAGCCAACATAATTGCAAAGTATTTTCTTATTATCTCTGGCTAAATATCTACGTGGGCTAAGCAGAAAGGCAAAATGTTAATACCATTTCCTGATATTGCAGAAACAAACTGTAATATTGTGGCAGTTATTCACAAAGGAGAGATCTTAGATGCAGAAGTGCTTTTGTGGACCTTTTCACCATGTAATAGTAACAGCCTGTAGTGTAACTCTGAATTTCTACAGAAAGGGAAAAAAAAACCCCACCATTTGACACTTAAGAGAACTCATGTTGTTATTTTTTTCTTAGTACTTGAAGCATTTTATGTCTATATGTTGAAGGAAAGGTGAGGTTTGTGTTATGATAAGACACTATGCACACTCATTAGATAAATATCTGATGGATCAAAACAAGGATTTGGCACTGTGTCCCTGGTCTCTTTTTTGTTTCACCAGTAATCAACGATGTTGCTAAGCACATGATGCCAGGAACTTTGTTCAGTTTCAAACATTTGGCAAATTCTTAGCCTCAACATTGTGAAAGCTTCCAGGAAGGTAACTGAGGAGCTCTTAAGTGAGCCTCTCAGGGCGAATGTCCATAGCATTAGAAGCAAGACCCATCTCCCACTGAAGGCAATGAAAATCCTTTCAGGGACAACAAAGGGAGCCAGATCAGACTATTGTCACATGGTTACTTCCAGATAACTTCTTCTTAAGCCATAACAACTACAGAGACCTCTAAAATAATGGTTTCACAGCACTGTAGATGCAAGGAAAATTCACCCACTACAACTTGCATCTAGAATACACCTGTAAAATCTACTTCCTGGATTAATAATGCTGCTATTATGGAGCTAGAGGCCTTTATTTACCTTTAGAAATGTGCTGCTGAATTTTACTTTCTTTGCTCAAGATGCCACTATTCTAAATAATAAAGGAATGGGGGGAGGGGTGTGTTGTCTGCACATCACACTGTATATCTAACCAGCACATCACTGCTAGCACTATGAGAGAGCCTCACGACCTCAACTGCACCAAGAATACACAGGATAACACAGTTCTTGCTCACAAAAATTTGTATTTTAAGTCCTGCTACACTGTAATTAAAGTACTTGTTTGTTATGCTCTAGTGATTTCCAGCTGCAGAATGGAAATAAGTCAAGCACTTCAAAGAGCTGAAATTATTTACTCAGCATCTTCTAACTTATTATACACATCAAAAGACAAGATAACTGAATGATAATATGCAAGGATGTTGCATAAACAGCTTTTGAGTATTTCTTATGAAAACATTGTGTGGTTGGAGTAGATAGAATATCTACTTGCAGGAGGCAGTGTACTCCAGGAAATTTTAATGGGGCAAAAATTAAAAGGCATGGGTAGGAAGCTATAAAATAAAGCCTAAGCAAGAGTGCTTCCTATTTTAACAATGACTCCAACAGAAATCTGTAAGATTGATTATCATTCAGATCATCTGGACAAGCACAAAATCAGGGCACTATGTCAGGAGAAAGGAGGAACTATCTTACAAAAATCAGAAAAAAAACAAATTGTGCCCTAGCTTCACCTTTGAAAAAGATTTCAAGCTGAGAATTAGGTTCCTTATGTTCTCACACCATTCAAAAATATCATCTTGGTGTCATCCATGGACAGGAAAGATAACAGAGTATAAATCTGTAGCACGCAACTGGTTTATCTCTCCTCGGAGAGGAAAAAGCCTTGAATCTGCAGCGGTTGGGTGTTAAAGTCTTTCTAGTCAAATATGACTATTAGTTTTGGCTAGGATCCCATTTTATACTCTATTGTACAATAAAGAATAAACTGAGGAAGCTGGGAGTACCATCAAGCAGCATTGCTACTGAGTCAAGAAAACAGAAACTCCGCACATGAAATTTCTCTTTAACAAGGAAACACCTCTCTTCTCATGTCTGAGTAGGAGGATGTAGGATTTCTAATTACCAAATCACATTTGAAGGAGTAGCTTTTCCTATTTCCTGATGGAGAATACAGGATAGGTGCATCTTCCCAGAGGGAGTTGCAACAGTGTCCCCAGCACGTGGAACACTATTTAGACCTAAGTTGTTGGGTGTTTTTGTTTTTTTATTTCAGAAGCAGATGGAAATTTTCAATTTAACAGTAATTTTTTTCTTTCTTTTGTGGATTTTATCCTTTTCTGGTTTTGTTTCAAATGCCAGTTAAGCAGGATAATAGTCTATATGGAAAGGATAGAAACAAAAGGAAAAAAAAAAGGAAAAAGGCAAATAACCTGTTCAATATCACACAACATTTATCGCTGAGTTGAAAACTTATGAGTTTTTCCATCAAAACACGCCAGTCTGGTGTTACACTCTGCCCTGCTTTTCACATGTGCAAATAGTCTCTTGCAAGAGCGCTTAATATTCTGAAGTTCTCTCTTCTAAGCTTATCTACTTTCTGGAATGACAAGAGACTGCAGTTGAAGAAAAGCTATTTTGTTTTGTTCAATGTCTCACTCATAATTAACAGTGATAAAAAAGATTTTTAAGTCATGACTAGCAGCATAATACTTTTGTACATACATTGTTCTTTACTTATGATCAAAAGTTAAGAAATTTATAACTTAACCACATACAGTGTTATCTAACACAGAGTTTTCTGGAATATTTTTAATGAAGTGGGTGGTAGCAATGATTAATGCAAAACACACAAACAGCCTTCTCAAAGTCTTTCTCTCACATATTTAATACTTCCATGTCCAAACTTGTCCATTGATGGGAAAACAGAAAATTATGCTAGATTACACCAGAACACAGCTACACAAATTCTGCAAACTTGGGCTTGTCTCTCAACCCAGTGATCACCAGGGGAATCACTAGAGATACCAGATGTGAAGAGTGGATATGATTTCCAATGCCTGCTGCAGACAGCTGCATTAAAGGAAGTTAAACAGCAAATTTACCTGTAGCTCCAGGAGGCTGGTCACAGGGAGGGACAAAAGTGGGGCTGGAAAGTACATTGAATGTGCCAGCCGGTTGTACTCTGCCAGAATGCCCCTGTAGGACAGGCATGCACTGTCATGTCCTTTGCAATCC
The DNA here is from genome assembly GCA_013398125.1 of Aegotheles bennettii. Lineage (NCBI taxonomy): Eukaryota > Metazoa > Chordata > Aves > Caprimulgiformes > Aegothelidae > Aegotheles > Aegotheles bennettii. The sequence goes on from VZRW01025867.1 coordinate 97,137, forward strand.
CAATCCCTACTGCCTCAGGTCTGATACCTGGGCCTGGCCACTGCATCTGGGTTCCTTCCTCATGGAAACCAAGGTGCAGAGCAGGAATGCTGTGTACAACTCACCCAAACCTGCAAGCTGTGGGGCATGTCCAGGTCCCAAACCCTAAACACAGCATGAGAAACCAACATACTTTTTCAGACCAGAGAAAATTTATTCCCTGTTGTCCTGAGCCTGGAAAAGTGAAAAGTGCTCTAGAGGTTTGCCCATACCAATGCAAAGCATGAGTTTAATGGGACCTGAAAGCTTTCAACATCTTCCCAGAGGCAAGTATAAAAAGCTGGTTTAGAATGCTTGGCAGAATTTGCCCAAATGTAAATAAATGTGACAGTGGAGATAACTCTGTTTACCAGTTAAGATAGGTTTGTGTCTAGGCTAGTCAGGATGAGCCTGCACCATTCAGACTGTTCATCTCCTGACCCATACTGATGACTCCTGCTCTCCCCTCTTTGCCTGCAAACTCCTGTGCAATGTGGAGGCTGAACTTCCTCCTGAGTGCTGACAGGATAGGGACCCACCCAACACGCCCACCTGTTGCAGTCTGAGAAGTACCATGATGGTGAACACCTCTTGCTAAGAGCTGAAGGATACTCGTACCCTAGGTCTGTTCCCACAGTATAGCATAAGCCACGGTTTGGACCTATAATGCAATAGAGGAAGAGTGCTCATATGATCAGGCTCCAGCTGTAGCAGAAAACTAGCAACAACTAGCACAGGTTCCAGTTAAGCCCACCAGCTCAGACATCTGTCTAGTTACGACTGAGTGTGGAAATACTAGAGATGAGCCCAGAGACTTACCAGGACTAGTGCTGGGATTCAGGATGAGCTATATACGTATGTGTGTGTGTATATATATATGTATATGCAACATGAAATGGAACTGGACTTCTTCAAGGGTATGTAACAGATTTACATCCTCTGTTGGCTGGGACTGGTGACATGCACTGGGTTATACAGAAGCAATTCTAATTCCCAGATGCTTTCTCACAGTTTTACCAGAAATATTATTCTTTATTATTAAAACCATTCACAGAATTGTGAGGATAGTACACCTACTCATCTAATTGGATATACCATATAATAAGAAATGAACAAAATTTTACATAGTCATTAACCTAGGGTCACTGCCTATCCCAGTTTGAGTGAGACAGTCCTGATTTTGATGGGAAATATATTCAGGGAAGAGTCAAGGAAACAAATATTTAAATGCTGTAAACATGTAAAACATGTGATAGCAGGCACCACGTGTAACCTGGATGACTACTTAGCAAGACACTACTTCAGAGACAATAGACTGAACCTCATTCGGGACCTGTGTATTTTAAAAAAAAGGTAAAAACAGACACTAAATTGTAGTTTTTGAACATAAACCAGAGAGAAGGACACTTGAGATCTTCTGACAAGTATCAGCAGACACCTATCTCAACACTGACTACAGAAGGATTTTAGGGAGATGAAAATAATTTCGGCGAGCATCCATTCACATGAGTCACTGGCTCTGTCTACACATTTGAAATCATCCACCAAGAAGTCACTGTGCACAGTACCCTTAAGCCACAATCCTAAATTCCTGCCCTGTCCTCACTAGCATTAGCAATATTTTTTTTCCAATAGAGAGAACTATTTTTATCATGTGAAGCACAGATATCTCTCGTGGTACAGACTAGTTTCTGCTCCATCAAAAATCTCATTGTCAATACACCTTATCATACACTGCCCCACTTTAATGGTATAGCTCATTACAAACATATTATACCCATTTTATTCATCCTTCCACAATAACTATTGGCAATGAAATGCTGTACACCGTGATCACCATGAAGAAAGCTGCACTTTCCACTCCTCAGGGTGAGAGAGGAGTAAGGGGAGAGATCTTAGATTTCACCAGAGCAACACAAACCAACACTTGCATATGTGCACTCTTTGGAAGGGTGTCTGTTCTTAATAAGTTTCTCCCTTTGCATATTTTGGACTATTTTACTTACTAGATGACCCAAGAGATGATGCAGTAAGGATCAGTTTAATGAAGGATTTTTAACACCACCACAATAAAAAAATCTTAGTATTAAAATATTTTTTCTTTCTCTCAAATATCAAATGTTTAAAAACATATTCTGAAAATTATTTTGTTACAGAAATACAGTGCATATAGTTCAAGGGATAATACTGAGCAGACTAACCTGATTATTCCTGCTCATTCTGAAAACAACTGTCCCTAATTTTTACAGTAATAAGCTATATAATATAGGAACTTAAAACATCCACATCCCTGAGCTTCAGAAGACTACAATAATATTTAGCACAACTTCAGATACTAAAAATCTTTTGTAACTACCCAATTCACCTGAAATGATCAATAGTATAAACCTATAATGTCTTAGTTTCAAGCTGTTAGCCTTTAAATCCCCCCAATTTTTCAACCTGAATAAAGGTTTAGACCAATCATTTGAAATCTGATTGCTCAGCTGTACCCTGGGCAGTAAACCAAATTTGTTTAAGGCTAATTTTATTTCAGGTTTGAGAATTTTGGTCATCAAAGGTTGCTTCAATAATCATGTTAGCTTTACATCGGAACAGATGCTTCTAATTGTAGGACTAAAGTCCTCAATTGAAGTCTTTACTCGATGAAGTCTTTATACAGACGAAACTCCAGTTTGTCCCTTTAAACACAAGCCAGCATACATTGTGAGAGCACTGAAGGAGTTAGCATCCTGCACTGGAGTTTGTCATGCTAGTCTGTGGATGACATCTGGCTTCTAAACAGAAGATTCATAATGTTTTTAAAATAACTGGGAAAAAAAGACTACAATTTCCAGGGGTGGGATTAATTTCATGCTGTAAATTCTGAGACTAACAAGTTAGCATGGAAAGTCTGGAGAGTAATTTGAATTTCTGCTTTGATTGACACTTTAGTTGAGTGGCTCACAATTGCAGAAAAAAAAATGAAGATTTGTCTAGGGTTTATCTAATGGGAAATAATAAATATGTCATTCTAACAAGACAGGTTCTAATTTGCAGAAGATCAGAAGGAAATACCATAAGCAATGTAACCTTCTCAAGATCCCACCCTTTCTGTGAAAATGTATCAGCCAGTCAACACTACAAAGCTTTTAACCATCGTCGACTCTTCTTGCTGTGAAAAGAGTTCATTTCTGTGGCACATTTAACAAATAATTCACACAACAGATTACTATCACATCCACCATGATAATTGTTTTCTCTCAATTATAAGAATCAATTCCTTAGTTTAATACTTTGATATTACAATTGAGTTGGACAAAGTTGTATATTGTATAGTAAAAGTTAATTTGGACACAGTTGTCTTGGAGGTAGTCTGAGAAAGGATACCTGCTGGAACACAGTGAGGTTGAGGAGCAAGGACAGAAGAGCCCAGGGCCAAAGGAAACCAGGAGCAGAAGAGAAGGAACTGACTAGACAAGGGGACTCAGAACAAAGAGCTAGATGGGAAAGAAAGTAGGTGACTGAAGGTAAACTGGGATGGAAGTGCTGGACAGGTTACCTTCAGACATACTGGGTAAGAGCGAGGTGTCTCAATGTGGTCATTTGTTCCCAGGAAGAGAAGTGGGCCCAGTTAGCTAAGAAGAGGGAAGTAGAAGGGAGAATCAGGCTGAGAAAGATACAAAGTTAGGATGCTGGGGGAAAAGTGAGAAAAATCTGTGTTCCTAGGACAGAGACCGGGGCTGTTTCATGGAAACGCTTCATGCAACATGCCACTACTCCTCCACCCTGACACAACCATCTGCTCCTAGACTCATCCTTGGGTCCCAGCTCCAGCTTCCTGCGGGGGCAGCACCACTCTCGCAGCTCATTTGCACTTCCACCCAGGTACAGTCACATCAAAAGAGTATAAATACAGCAAAGTCAAGCACTTGGAAATACAGAAAGATGACTGAATCTGAATTGGTCCCTTCCTATGGAAAAACTTTGTAAACAGTAACATAGAGAGTTTATGACATAATAAATAATTTGGTTTTCCCTGAAAAGTTTGTGTAGTGTAGAGTGGCAAAGGCAGTGTCACATGCTGAACAGCAAAGTGACATGTTAACAGTGTTAACATGTTCCTCTAAAAGAAGTTATGTACATGTACCAAGGCGAGAACATGTTCTGGTTAGGATGAATTCCTGTATCAACAGCAATGCTTCAGCTAATAGTCAAAATAAATCAAAATAACTTCCCTCTTTCAGTCTCCCTTTTCACTAGTTGGATAGAATCCATTCAGCTTCAGAAATCATGTCGGCAGGGATTGTTTGCATAACCCATGTTCTGCCTCAAGATGAGTCAATTCTGTTGAATCAAGGTTATGTTTGGTTTTGTTTTTAACTCAGCAGTGCTGCAGCTCAGTTTTCATGTCTGGCTGTATTTTAACTCCCACACTGCACCAGACTGGTTTTATGGTATACACCTACCATATACCTTTCTTAGATAACAGATTTCTGCAGTTAAGTCTTTTTAGTCTTTCCACTCAGGTATCACAGGCCAATACCATAGGATATTGCTTAAAAAAATCACATCAAATGTGCAACAATGTAAGAATAATTTCCTGAGAGATTCTTTTTGGAAAAAAACCCATACATAGGCCTAATTCCCCACAGCAGGGGGGGTGGACTAGATGACCTTTAAGGTCCCTTCCAACTAAAGCTATTCTGAGATTCTGTGATTCTGTAAATAAATCCTGTCTTCAAACTTAGTTTTTGGTTCCAGCGAAAAAGACCCAACTTCCTGAAATCTGTGGTGTTCTGTTGCAGTCTTTAACTCACCATTCTTGTTCATTTCCAAGAATAGATATTAGACATCATCTGACATGATAATGTGTTATGTTTGTAAGTCTGATATGAATCATCTTCAAGTAAAGCTGTGGCACAAAATTAACTTCTCCTTGTACAAGATCTGGCATACAAATTATTCTACTGCCATAAATTTGAGTTATGACAGAGGAAATACCAAACTTACCCACTTACCCGCTAGTAAAACCAAAATACTTATCTGGATTATCTGCCCTGAAGTGATTGATGCATTACAAGTTTTAATTACTTTTTTTATCCTGGATCTGCTTCACCAAGAAAAGCTAGTAGGAAAAAAAGACAAGTTTTTGAGGAGCTACATTCTTAAGAAGCTTTAGTGTATGCCAGTTAGAAACACTTTCTGCAATGCTTATAGGTGTGTGCGCAACAGGTCTCCCTCTCACATTTACCATCTAACTGATGGCTGATCAACATCTCTTATTAGGACCAAATGGGCTACAAAAATGCTGGGAAGCCAGCTGAAACACTGAAATGGTGTGGACATCAGAATAAGTCTTAAACAAAAGCTTCACATTTTATCTGCTAGGAAGCAGCAGGTGTGAGTAAAACAGGGTCAGAAAGACTCAGAAAGCAGCATTTTGATTACAGCAGTGTCTGTCAAACCAAGTTTTTAACAGATTTCAGTTAACAAGAGAAGGTTAGTTATGAAATTGTATTGCAGTATGTTGAGTACTGTACTCCATGTGAGAACAACTTTTAAAAGAAGGTAAGGACAAGGATGCTGTTAGGGAGCTGCTGAATCCAACAGCCAAAGAAAGACAAGGCTGCCCCTGGCAAGCGCTCCACTCCATCAAGACCAGTGGGCACGCACACAGACACATGCATAAACCAAGCCTACATGTATATACATAACCAGCCACACAGATCAACACAGACAGGCACGACAGACACAAATGCAAAGGCCACCAGCAGAAGGTCCTTTAATAGGAAGGTGGATCTCTACAGCAGCTGTCAAGCTCAGACAGTTAGTCTGGCAGTAGCTGTCCCTGGGCCCCAGTCTCCCCTGTTGCTGGAATCAGGGCATACGAGCCTCCAAGGCCACAGACCCACTGCAGAGCCCTCTTGCACACACCAAGACACACACAGACACACACATCTCTCAGTCAGTCCCAGACACCACGGTTTCTCCAGTAGTTGTCCTGGACCTCCTGGTCCCTGTTGTAGACAACTCCTCTGGTGGTCTCACACAGAGAGACACACATATCTTATGGTTGCTTTGACATCTGGCTCCCAAGATCATTATCCTACTTGATGGCTAGTCCTGCTTGATATTTGCTAGCTATCGCACACTGCCATATGTACTCTGACTTGCTGTGGTTGCTGGCACCACAGTCATGTGGTACCCTTGACCATGACCCAGCTCCAGATGCTGGCACGTAGACCTCCAAACACACATTCACACAGAAGGCAGTTCCCTCATTCAGGAAAGTAGTTAGAAATGTAGTTTAATAAGAAGGTAGGACAGACTGCGCTGGTCAGGCAAAGGGCACAGTCAGGTAAGTGTACTGACTAGCAACCTGTTTACATATGACCAGTCCTGACTTCATTTTCCCACATTTCTTTCTCCCCAAATTGCCTTGATCCCTCCCTTCCCCTGCCATTGGTTGCTCCCCTAAATCTCCCATTATACATCTTGTACAATCTCCAAATCATCTTTGCCCACATCCCTTAATGTGTCTCATACTCCCAGGCAGTGCCCCTCTCAGTCCAAAAGATGCTCAAGAGAGCAGCTGCTGTCGGTGCTAGGTGCCACCTCCTATCTGAGTGATGATGGCATTGCTGGGACAGCCTTGGGAGGGACCGTATCCCTTTCTCTGCCTGGGTTATAAAGTTCTCCTGCCTGCCATCATGCCCCTGAACTCCTTTGTGTTTGTGGAGATGAGCTTTTTATCACATAAGCCAGCAAAGTATTTCATAAAATTACAAAATCATAGAATCATAGAATTGTTTCTGTTGGAAAAGACCTTCAGGATCTTCAAGTCCAACCATCGACCCAGGGCTGCCAAGCCCACTATTAAACCATGTCCCTAAGAGCCACATCTACATGTTTTTTGAACACTTAGGTCAGACTTGGATCCAATCATGCAGTTTTGTGGCTGAGACAGGCAGGGACACTGTTAATCATGCCTAGGAACTAAGGACAAGCATTCACTTAGCTAGACCATGGCAAGCCCCTAAAGTCAGCCTTTATAAAGCAACTGAAATATTACAAGCAAAAAAAATCACCAGTTCAGACTGAATCTTAAAAAAGGCTCTGTCATTGTGAACACAATAAGGAATCAAAAACACCACAAGACCTGAGGCAAAAATCTCCAAGGCCATGTTCACAGCACAAGGAGTCCCACAAATTGGGGCAGAAGCAGACAGCAAGATGACATGTGATGTTTGGAAAAAGTACAAGAGGCTCAGTGGTTTATATCTTTGCCTGAGCTTGCATTACCATTCAAGTCTGCAAAATCTGGGTAAATACAAAAAGCATCAGAATTCCTAGGTCAGGGCAATTACTCTTGTAATAAAGAGCAACATTGCAGCAGGATATTATTGAAGTACTCTTTTGCACTGAAAGCAGAAGGGATTGCATTAGTTTTGATAGAGATCTGCAGATCACTGTAGGAAGGACCTGCAAATCTGGATTAAAACACTGGGCATCACAGAAACCTCACTACTCTCAAATCCAAGTAGCTCAACCACAGTAGTCATTGAAGATGGTTTCCAGAATATCCCTCTGCTGCCTTGGGCCACTGGGATGATAATGACTCTTGGCTCCTCTGTACCTTGGACCACCTGGATCAGATATTACATCCCTTCAGCCTCCCACTCCACCCCGTTAATGTGGAGGCAAAAGAAGTAAATGTTTCTTGTTGCTTTGTCCCAGGCTATTTGAAAATGCAGGGGAAGGTACTGACTGCTGGCTGCCAACAACTCTTCCACAACAACTCTTGGGTCCGGATGGAATGCACCCAAGGGTGCTGAGGGAGCTGGCAGAGGTCATTGCTAAGCCACTCTCCATCATCTTTGGTAAGTCATGGACAACAGGAGAGGTGCCTGAGGACTGGAGGAAAGCAAATGTCACTCCAGTCTACAAGAAGGGCAAGAAGGAGGACCCGGGTAACTATAGACCGGTCAGCCTCACTTCCATCCCTGGTAAGGTGATGGAACAACTTGTTCTTGGCACTATCTCTAGGCATATCAAGGATGAGGGGGTCATCAAGAGCAGTCAACATGGCTTTACCAAGGGTAAGTCATGTTTGACCAACCTTATAGCCTTCTATGAGGAAATAACTAGGTAGATGGATGATGGTAGAGCGGTAGATGTGGTTTATCTCGATTTCAGTAAGGCATTTGACACTGTCTCCCACAGCATCCTTGTAGATAAGCTGATAAAATATGGGTTTGGTGATCAGGTAGTG
>VZRW01025867.1:105867-136493 GCA_013398125.1 Aegotheles bennettii
TGGAACATCTCCCTTATGAGGAGAGGCTGAGGGAGCTGGGTCTCTTTAGCTTGGAGAAAAGGAGACTGAGGGGTGACCTCATCCATGTTTACAAATATGTAAAGGGTGAGTGTCAGGATGATGGAGCCAGGCTTTTTACAGTAATGACCAATGATAGGACAAGGGGCAATGGTTTTAAACTGGAGCATAGGAGGTTCCATGTAAATATCAGGAAAAACTTTTTCACTGTGAGAGTGACAGAGCACTGGAACAGGCTGCCCAGAGAGGTTGTGGAGTCTCCTTCACTGGAGATATTCAAAACCCGCCTGGATGCGTTCCTGTGTGATGTACTCTAGGTGACCCTGCTCTGGCAGGGGGGTTGGACTAGATGATCTTTCGAGGTCCCTTCCAACCCCTTAGATTCTGTGATTCTGTGATTCTGTGATTCCACATCTCCTTGCAGCAGCACCCACAGAGGGGTGTCCCAGCCAGCTCTGCTGGGCCACACTGTTCTGGCTAATAGACTTCTTGTGAGTATTTGAAATTTCCTTGCCTGGCACTGCCCACTGTTAGTTAATAATCATTTTATATTTTCTGAGAGAAAGGAAGGTGGAGGGAGGAGTACCTTTAGAAGGTTCTGATACCAGTTGCTTGGAGCCACTTGTATGATAAGTCTCAGCCTTTGCTATACATTAATGCTTAGACTGTACACAATGTGAGGCTATATCTACCTTGCATTCTGCTGTACCTCTCTTAACCCAAGCCCACTCTCTGCACAGGCTCTCAGGTTGTCCAGACAGCATGTGACATGCCATGGCACCCTCACATCCTTGGTCCCCACAGTTGCACCCCATGGATAAACATGCACAGCTTGCTGGTGCTGGTGTGTTCCTAGGTATTGCTGCAGAGCTGGGAGACAACCAAGGCGCATACCTGGCAGAAACTGAGTCACAGAGTGAGAATCTCCTCTGCTCCAAGATGCTGCTGAACAACACATTTTATGTTATGACCTTAGCCACCTTTCATCATGATCTTCGGCCCTTTTATAGTATAAAGGTAATAAATCTCAGTTGGTTTTGCCATGCATCCAACTACAAATCTGTCACAGTGAAATCAATAGGGAAAAGCTCTCATTTTGGACAGTGAGCTGTATTACAAGGAAAAATAATATGTCTTCTGTATCCTCTATTTATGAATCAGCTTTATCATTTGTATAAAGCCTCTTGAAGATGAGATTCCACCAAATGATAATGGATGAAAAAAGAAAGAGAAGGAAAGGATAAAAACAGATTATTTTTTTCTCTCCAGAACATGTAGTTTCAACAAAATTGTTACAGAGTATTTCACTCTCACTAGCACTAGGGAAAAGAAATCTCATCTGTTTTCACTGCAGCTTTCAGTTCTGTCATTCTGTTTCTTTCCATGTAAATTATTGTAACATACTGCTGCTGTTGTGCATTCACCTTTCTGGCAGCTCTGGGGGACATCACCTTGGGGCCACCAGAGCAGCTCTTCTGTTCGGAGTGCATTACTCTCCAGCTTGCAAAAGGATTTTCCATTATTGTGAGGTACATTTGTGTTATACTTAGAACATTTCTACCCTGAGATAGCATCAGACTGGCAACACCCAGAAATGCAGCCATGACATAGCGGTGATCTTGTTAAATGCTGAATAAAAAATGTTAATATGCTAGAATGTGCCCAGTGAAGGGCAAAGAACTGCACCATCTTGTACCCACTGTACAATGCACTGTCAGCAAAACCTCTCCTTGCTGTACTGCCCAGCTCTGCCTTTGGTTGTATCTTTCTGTGACATTTAAATCATTTGATTACAAAATGCAAAAGAGCTGTGCTGAGCTAAGTTCAATATGATGTTTCTTCAATAGTTAAATGTTCCAGGACCATTTTCTTAGAGCACCTAGAAGTATTTTTAAAAGGTGACTCACTACACGTCTTTTTAGGCTCCCCTGTAGTTGGAATGTTAGAGAATGCATCCCACATTGCATCCTCTCATGAAACACTGGTGAAAAATATAACCCAAGAAACTGTTGCAAGAAACTTTGCATGCTTGCATACCTTCTCACCGAGCAGGGGAGGTGAAGTCATCAGGGTTACAGTTTTACAGGTCCCTCAGATCCACAGGGAAGGGGACAAGAGATCCCCAGGAGGGTTTTCTTTCTCCAGACTGTTGCTTTTTTCTCAAAAATCAATGCCCAGCTTTATTAAGTCAGCACATAAAGCTGTTTCACCCATCAACTTCACTCCTACAGTCCCAGTCGCATAGGCTCACAGCAAAAACAGAAACCCCAGCCACATGATCTAGAGAGGCATGGACACCATGAACTACTGACCAGAGGTAAAATCTTCTGGATCTGTGAAGTGGAAGAAGCAGCAGCAAATGTGAGTGTGTGAAAGCCCCAGGGAGAACTGGCACTCTGCTGCTGACACACAGAAAGATGCTGCGCCTGCCTTGAGAAACCTCTGACTCCAGAGAGAGATGATGTTAAATTTCAGCTGCCAGAAAGTCAAAAGAAAGTAAATACAAATTTTGCCTTTTGCAAAACCATCAATAAACACTATCTTTCTTCATGAATGTTTAAACTGCACAGGCATTTGAAATTCTGCACTGCAAGAGATGCAAGAGGACTCCCACAGCCTCATTCAGTGACTCTCTTCCCTCTCTCCCAGCTCGTGGATTGTATTACAGAAATACACTCTGTGCTTACACTATTTTTTATATTCTTTCTAAGTGTTCCCTGCTAGCCACCTTAGCTGATAAAATACTGAGTTAAAGAGATCAGAGGTTTGACTCACTGTGGCTGTTCTTATGCTGCCTTCTCACCCATTTCATATCACTTGATCAAAAGATAAAGGTCACCTCTCCTTGGCTCTTGCACTTGGCACATTATTTGCACCTTGGTAAGTGGGTATTAACCTGACCTGTCAGTATAGCAGGACTGTGCACTCAGATTTTCACAGAACAGGACATGGAAAATTAGAGCAAAGCCCTGTGAAATCAAGCTGACAGTCCCTGTAAAATCCCAGACACCTCTCAGAAAGCACAGCAGTTTTTCGTGACCCTCAGAACCTCATGACAATGGTAACAAACTAAAGATTTTAGTATTGTTTCTATTTAATTTCTTTTCACAGTTTTTCTATTATTATACTCCTGGACTCCATTTGGTGATGATTCCCCTGTCCAAGTTTAGAATTTGTTTCCTGTAGTTTTAAGACTTCTCTGAGCTGGGAAAACACAAGGCAAGGATCACCTTTTGGGGATAGACTTCCTCGCCCAATGCACAGAAAGCGAAAACTGGTTCCTTTGCATTCATTCATGTAGAATGATGTCTCCCTGCAGGCCATCACACCGACTGCAGAGTCACTTCATCTGCAGCCTTGGGGAAAACATTCAAAAAAATCCCTCCAAAATCCAGATGGTGCAGTAAGAGGCTGGAGTGAAGAGAAGCTCCGGAGTTCCCTGCCTGTGCAGAAGCAGCCAGAGCCACTCTCCAACAGCTACACAAAAGAGCCTCTGTCTCTGCTGATGAGAGATCCCTTTGAAGCTTGGGAACCCTGACTGGCAGCACTTAATATCTGTCCATCTTTAGCTTTGGAGCAATGAAGAATGAGAAAGAAGGAAAAGATGGGAAAGGAGAGAGCAGGGAAGAAACAAGGTAGGATCAGCTCAGAACAGGTCTGCCTAAGAGCCTGTAACAACACATACATTTTGTGTTACCACACCTATGCCATTTTTCGCTTTAAGTCTTTCTCATCAACATAGAAATTTACAGTCTATTTTTGACCTTTTGACCAGAGAGTGGGAAATCGCTCTCAGCTGAGAAGACATATTATAATTCACTTTTAAGAAACACAAAACAATTCTCAATGTAAAGGTACACCATAAAACATAATAAGCCTGAATTTAGAGCATGCAGTTTCATTTTAAAAAATGCATGTGTTGCTAGTTTCTCTATCAGATTATGGGGATTTCTTTACACAAACAAATTCCAATTACCTGTAAATAAACTGGGTTATATATGTTTATTAACATTTCCAGGTTTAGAAAACTCTAATTTACTTCTTATTGTGGTTACAAAATATTTTTACTCATATACGTCTTGCTTTCTTCACTCATAAATCATACAACTTCCTTGTTGAAAGCTTTAAAAACGTTGTGGCTGATTTTTGTGCAGCAGCAAACATTTGCTCTTTAAAGATGTAAAACATTTTAGAAGTTATAATATTAACAAATCTGTTCCATTAAGATGTTTTTCTTCATCACTGTCAATTTCCTGTTTCCCTAATGTAGAAAACAGAAAAACTTCATTCACCTCTCTAATCAACTGACCTTTTGGCTTTTTCATTATTCTACCCTATTCAATTATATGTCATTTGTTGTGGCTACAGTGGCAGAAAACGGCTTACAAAATAAACGAAGATTTCACTCTCAAGTCTTTAAATACAAAAAGATTCATCAATTCATTTGATTTATGTTATCCTATTTCTTATTCTGTTACTTTCTGTTCCTCTCTTTAAAATGTGTAACTTTGATCTTATGAGCAAAAAATCCTATTATTAAGTGTTTCAGAGAGAATGCAAGTGATATACGTAAGACTTTTTTGATTGGATATAAAAGGGTGCTAGAGACTACTGTTGACATCTAAAACCAGAACAGACTGAGATTCACCAAGACCAAAACAAGAATGGTAGACATAGCAGTAGACCAAGAGTTTGTGATTCTGTTACAAGTTTTAAAATTTTAAATCTTGCTTTTTTGAAAGTGGCAAACTTTCACTTTCTTTCAGGTATGCTTCCCAATGCCTTCAACACTTGCACTTTTATAAACTCATAGAACTTCAAAATTTTCTTCATTACTTTACTATAACAGTCTCTCTTGTGAAATGTTCAGCACAGGGACTGCCCAGCCATGGTATCTGGGCTGTATGCAACTCAAAGGTGATGCCAGATGACCAGCCACAAAGCCCTGCTGGGGCACTGCCGTGCTTAAGTGCCCATGCAATGAGTTCATGAAGAGCTCAGCCATCCTTCACCTCATCTTTGCCCTCCTGAAGGAGCCCCAGGAGGCCACTGCCATGGGCTATGAACTGCCTCTCTCAGAGCTGCCTGTCCCCTCTGTTCCCCAAATATCTGATACTGGTCTGGCTGTGGAAGAAATGAGTATGTGTGAAGGAACACCAAGGAAGGGGGGCCATTCCTTGATTAGAGCTTTCATTTTCCTCTAATGAGTGAACAACTCAAAAAAAAAAAAGGTAAGAAAAAAGGTATTGCAGCATTTTCCTCTTCCTCCTACAGTTCAAGACAGAAACATGAAATAAAATCCCCTGATGATTAATTTAGTGGGTAAGGAGATAAGGATTTTTGTTTTACACACCTAAGTAGATAACTATGAACGCTGACATTTTTCTTTATGCTCTAAAACCTGTCTTCAAAGGGATAGGAGTAGCTGGGGGAAAGTCTGTGTTGTGGGAGGGACATAGGAGACCGAATTACCACCCCTCTTAGCCTCAAAAAACCCAATAATAAAATATTTAAAGTCTATGAATATAATTTATTTGTGACTTGACTACAACTATTGTGCTCATTGATTTCACTTTATCTACGCTGGCAGACTACGTGAGCCTGGCAGAGAAGCTGCCACTTTACAGTGCACTTACTCCATTAAAACACTGCACAGCAGCTAAACTAGGGCAACCCTATGTTTATCAAATCCTCAGCTGGCCCTGATGACTCAGGAGGGAAGTCAGCCCTAGCAAAGGGGAGTGTAGGCAGGCTGCCCTCCACTGCACACCTGTAAGCTGGCATTTGCCAAAAGGAAGCCCCAGCAAGTCACCCCGTCAGGGGACCCACATTCCCCTCCCAGGGACATTATCCCCTTGAGAACAGACCTCTTTACACTCGAAGGAGCAGTCACAAAGCCCTGAGCAGAGCCACTCTGTGACTACACTTCAGTTGTGCTCATATGAATGTAATTTCTTGGTTGTATTATCATGGTCAGACCAGTGAAAAGGCAAAAATCAGCAGCCATTAAAAGAAACACTCACCAGAGTTCAAACACACCCACTACCTCTGCCATGATTCACTTCATGCGGAGCAGAGAGCCATGACTGAAATCTAGCTCATCAGCACCAAGGCAAATATTTGCCATCTCTCCAGGTAGATCCCACCTGACGTCTGAGCTGGCGCCTGCCAGACTCCCGGCTGTTAGCTGAGGAGACATCATAAAAACTCAGAAGCAACGGTTACCTCATATGCAAACAGGTACTTATTAACGTCTTCTTATTGAGTCTGACACAGCATAACATGGCCTGTATTCTTTCTGAAATAAGTACACAGAAGCACTGAGAACTTTAGTTATAGTTACCATTACTACTAATAGGCAGGAATATTAGGGCACTTATCACCAGCCAATTGCTCCCTGCCTGAGAACATCTGCTGGGAACACAAGGCGGGTGACTCACCTCTCCTCTTCCACTGGGACTTTGTTCTTCCTTCTCCTGAGTAATTGAAGTCCATACCATTATCATGAGGTTTTGCTTTCCATTTTTTTCCTTTTTAAATGTGGTATTTTCTTTTTTTTGCTTGGGGTCTTGTAGCTTCCTTGTCAGGCTCAGTTACTCTTAATGGTCTGACAGGAATTTCCCCAGGACAGTTACAGCTCCCAGCTTTCTGCTGAAATTTTGGGAGGCAAAGATCTATTCCTGTCAGTCATTTAGCCCAGGACTTTTCTCTTGGACTTCCTAAAACAGTCTTTTCTCTCTCCTATCCCCTATCTAAAAACAACCTAGTTTTTACATAGCCATTTTAGTCACAGCACTTTAAATAGGAGGAATTATTAATACTGTTTTGAGATTGGAAGCTCAGTACAGAAAAGCCAAATGACATATCCCACATCACCGAGCAGGAATGTCACATCTACTGCACACAGGAGCTTTCTTGTGCAGTGGAGCTGCAACAGGGTCCCAGTCCTGAAGCCTCCTTTAGGATCTTCCACAGAATAAATAAATACAAATTCCCACTAACACTCCAGGCATTTCCTGCTATTAAGCTGTTCTTTGGTTAACATAGCAATGTCAAGAGATCAGCTTAAAAATATTTGGCACCTAGAACCACAATTAGGATCAAAAAAGATATTGCCCAGATTGTCAGAGGCAAGTAACCTTTGCAGCTTACACTCTTGGCACCGCTTGCCCAAGTGCCTAGATACGAGTTACACCCCCAGCAGATGTCACCCAAGTTAAAAAATGCTGTTTTCTACCTTAAGTTCACATTATTTCCAGCACGTTGGATTAGTATCTGTGATAGAGCTTTGCATCTGATTGAAAGAAACGTCTTTTTTCCTCTGAACTGAGCAGCAGCTGACTTCCCTGGCCTCTCTCTTTTTTATCCAGGCACCTAATTGTCTCGGGAAAAATGACCTGTTTATCAAGTTAAAGAAAACAACTGCTCTTCAGAACAGACCAATAAAATAGTATTTATATGAGGAGCTATGGGTTTATTGGCTATTGGTTTAAGCTGTTTGTCCTATTTTAGGAGAGTATAATTTTTATTAGGTTTTTCCCCTTGTTGAAAAGATTATTAATTACGTTGTCATAAGTAAGGAACTACATTGTTTAATATGGCTGTTAAAAAGGGGGTTTACAGATCACATGATCACAAGGGTTCATTTAGGTCTCATGGTAATTAATAGAAATGGATGTATAGCTGCAGTTCACAACATGCTTTTGTTTGACCTTTTTGCCCTACATTTTCGACCACTTTGAGATTGTTTTATGTAATCTCTCCAAAAACCGACCTTCATTGCCCTCTGCTGGCTACATCATTGACTCATTGCACAGTGTAACTCGCTGTGACAAATTGGGATGTTAGCTGGACAAGTTATGGGGCACCCTAAGAAAGCTGCTAGAGGTAGGAGTTACCTCAGAGACTGCCGGCAGCAAAGCTGTGGTCTCACTTTGCTCTCTACTGCATCCATGTTAGTGAGCTTAATGCATAATTAGCTATAGGTACATTACAGCAAGCAGACTGCCCCTTAGGGCAGAGACATCATTTTAGGAACAGTCAGAGTGAATACTCTTACAACAAAAAGACTTTTTTTAAAAAAAATCTTATTAGTTCAAACCTGTACATTAGAGCCTGCTCTGCTAATCTAGCAAAAAATCATTGTACTTCACCAGTATATTTTATAAGCCTTTTTTAATGCCTGCATTTAAAACAATTTTATTTTGGGATCATTGTAAATATAGTCAATTTCTGCAATATCATAACATGTTTATTGGTGTTTCAAAGGACCTGGTGAGGAAACACTGCAGAATGATAACCAGCCCTAGGTTACTGATACATATTTTGTCCCATGTCAACAGTGAATTATATTTGTTGGTAATATGGTGATTTATGTGAAATGTGGTTATGGGCACAATCCAGCCTCTCACAGATGCATTTCCATGAAGCCAGGGAATTTGATAGTCAGTTATTAGGTTGTCAGGAGCAGCTGAAGGGCCAGAGCTGATACGAGCACTGAGGCAGAGCTCGTCCCTCTGCCTTAGCAACGCAGAGCATACGTCAGGGGTTAAGTGCACTGAAGGAGCAGGGAAGTTTGCACTGTGGTTGTCTTTACTACACCTATTTCTTGAATAAGTACAATGTTGTTGTGCCTTCTTTCATGAGCAGTTAATTCACTGAAAACTGAAAAAACTCTCCCTTCATACATTCTGCATGTGCTTGGCAGGTGCTGATCACTCACACATGCTGTAGGAAGCTGTCTTTGAGAGAGTGATGAAAATCTCCTTTCTCACAGAGATAATGTAGCTCATGACTCTCTGGGTCTTTCATTATTTTTTTTCAGCCATATCCTTTTCCTTGAAAATAGTTCTGAGAAGACACTTTTACCAAATATAAGATGGCATATTTGGCAGAGCACCACGTAGGCATTTTTTCAACAAGTAGGAGGACTATTTACAGACGCGGAATTCTACAGGGGTTAGAAAAATTTAAAATGAGAAGAACAGAATATTCTGGGCACCTTGAGTTCAGCTATTAATCAAAATAAAATCACACTGTAGTGGGCATACCAAATTGTGGAGTGGAGCTGTCTTTGAGGGAGAAAGAATTACCTTAAAAAAATATATAAAGGAGGCAGAAAAGAAAGTTAAATGAGTCATGATCTTGAAATGGAGAAGTGGGTATTTCTCTTGTCCTGCCTGAGTTCCCCTTCAAAATCAGCTGTGACAGTGCCCTGTGGTTTTCTTTGAAAAGGTTTTAAGACACACAGAGTTGCAACATTTTTCCCACGGTTCATCATTAGACTTTACAAATGCTGTCTATAACTTGCAAGATAGTTACTGGAAACTCTTGAGACTTTGCTACGTCTGCTAGGTAAGTTAGATCTTTGAGTTCCTTATGTACAAGAAAGTGAGGAAAGTCCCCTCTGAGTAGCTGTCATAGAGTCATTTAATGCTAAATACACCATTCCTTTTCAAGGAAAGAGAAAAGGGGAGATTAGTATTCTATTAAATTCACCTTTAAATAATAAGTTTATATAACTCATTCATATCTCTTACTCATCATCATTGAGTCTTGGACCATTCTCAACCCATTAGTCAACAATATACCATAAGAAGAAAGCTAGGCTTTTCATTGGAGCAAGAGATGAGACCTGACTGACAGACTACAGAGATGCTCAGCCTGCAAGGACCTTCCAGGCTTCCCCAAGTGCAACATGCCTCTAGGCAATGTGCTACACGATCAAGGCACTAAAGTTCAGACCTCAACTTAATTCATCTGCTTTCCTCTGGTCTAATTGGCTGGTAAATCCACACAAATTGAAGGACAAAACAGCTGTGCTATGTCCTGTGAGCTGCATGTACCTAGAAATTTGATGTATTCTTTGCTGTAGATCAACAGACTCTGTATGGTGATTCCTAGGTTTATCTGATTGAGGGTGAGTCAGAAGTGAACACTACAGTGTGGTCAGAGGAAGTCTCCTCAAACTGAGGTAACGTTGAAAGTGACTACAGTCAAATTCTTCAGTATCACAATGGTTTTCCACCTGTGACTCCTCTGCCTGTCTTACCATGACCATGTATCTGCTTTACATAGCCCGAGCAGGGAACTCTTCCCATCACACACCTCCTGGGCTTGAAAACAAACAGAAGTGTGACCTAATGCTTTGCACCCAGTACAAATTAACCTTAAGAAATTGTATATTTAAAATTATGTGCTCCTGCAGGTTGTTATGAAAGGCATATGTTAGACTGCTAAGCAGGTGTCCAGTTACCCAACATTTTGTCTTTACATAGTCAGGAGTCTGGATACTGACTGGAATTAAGTGCCAAAATAAAGTAAGATGCATTTGGAATTTTTTTAAAAAATCAAAACCTCTTGAAGGATTGAAAGTAAAGCAATTATACTCCCAGGAGATAAGACAGAGAGACCATAAATCCTTCTCTGTCATTAGAACTGAACATTAGAGTATCTGTCCTGTTCAAGAAAACCCACATAAATGGGAAATGTCATTTATGAATAATTACCCCTTTATGTGGGCTCCTACTCACTTTACCAAGCCATGTGTAAAAATGGCCCCACCTCCATCAGACCAAAGGCAAAAGAAAATTTATTTTTGACAAGATGACAAAATGTCAGAAGGGCTTCTCAGCAGGATACTAGGAAATTGATTAAAAAGAAGACATGTTTCTTCTTAAAATGTTATGAAATCAGATTTTCTGATGGTATCCCATAGCTTTTTCCTATTCTCCATTACTGTGGAATGGAAAATGTTCAAAGGATCTTGCCATGAAAATGTTTTTTATAGCAGAATGAAAATTTCTGCTTCCATCTTGAAAGCAACATGAGCCTGCTATACATTAAAACAACAGACAACAAATGAAGTTACCATGCAAGTTCTGGGAAAGGGAAATGTAAACTCATACTCGTCTCTTCCTTGTCCCTATTGATGTCATACATACATTCATCAAAGAAATGCAGAAACAAATTGAGTGGAGGGTAATGAGTCTGAGGAAAAGTTTCAGAAAGTTCTGGCTTCTCTTTTAACAAACACCAAATCAACAACACATCATTAGCTCATAGGAAGCCCCATCCAAAATCAGTGAAATCAGTGGGAAAGCTCCCACTTGGCTTCAGCAGGCTCTGAATCAAGAAAAGCACAATTACAGATGCTTATTTTTTTTTCTGGGAAATTATTTTTTTAATGAAAGATAGCTTTTTAACATCAATGAAATTCTCTTGAGACCATTTGTTTTCTTTTATGTACTCCTCTCTTTGGCGGAGCAGGCTGGAAATAAATAAATAAAGTGGTTTTCATTTCACCTATCCCCCAAATTTTATATTTCATTTCTTTCTCTTTGGCTGGAAAATAAATATGAGAAACAGCAGAAAGCAGGGAAGAGTTCAAGAAGGCAACACAGTGGTCAGATCAGAGATCTGCCCCACCTGAAAAGCTGGATGCCTGCTAGAAGCAGGGTACAAATGGTCCCAGAGGTGGGCCGCTTGTCCAGTTCTCTTACTTACTTGGTTGTCCCAGCAAGTAATTTCTTTCTCCTTTGTCTTTTTTCAATGTTGCACACAAAGTGATTAAAGAAATGCAGAAATTATACTGCATGGAGTCTAAGAAAAACATTCAGGAAGTCTTGAAGTATGTTGACAGAACTCATAGATTTCAAACAAATACTACGGTGGAGCATAAAGAAAACATCAGTTGTTTCTTGGTCAGCTGTGGGTATATGGGAACCACACAAGGCCACCCATGAGATCCTGCAGAATTCTCCTTCATGATTCTTCCCTGTTGTACCCAGTCAGTTTTTGAAAAACCATTACAATACTCACAGCAAGTCTCCTTCTTCCACCATGATACCTGACAGATCATCTTGTTGAGCTTGTGTGTAATTTTCCCCTTCAATGGAAGGCACTGTGCATACAGAATCACCAAATCATTTAGGTTGGAAAAGATCCCTTAAGATCACTGAGTCCAACCATAAACTTAGAACTGCCAAGTCCACCACTAAACCACGTCCCTAAGAATCACATTTATACATCTTTTAAATAGCTCCAGGGACGGTGACTCCACCGCTTCCCTGGGCAGCCTGTTCCAGGTGTCAAGGTGTTGGTAACAGGGGAGCTACAGGTCTGGTCACTGTGAGAAGAGACCGGGAATACAGCTGGTTCCAGACAGCTCCAATGGACCCACCGCAGGACACAGATGAGACCATCATCTAAGCTGGTGGCAATTCTGGCAACACATATTTAAGAAAGGGCAAAGACATCAGACAGGAGAGGAGTAAGCAAAAAAGTGAGAAACAGCAGATTGAACACCAAGGTCAAAGAAGGAGAGGGAAGAGGAACTCCAGGTGCCAGAGAAGTTATTTCCCTGCAGCCTGTAGAGAAGGCCATGTTGGAGCAGACAATCACACTGCAGCCATGGAGGACCCTACTACAGAATTGGTGGATACTTCCTGAAAGAACCTCAGCCTGTGGTGAGGGGAAAACTTTGAGGAGAAAGGAGCAACAGAGAGGAACTGTTCTGGACCGACAGTGACTTCCCAGCCTCCATCCTCCCTGCGCCTCTTGAAGTGTGGGAGAGTTGGGAATAAAGGAATTAATTTGAACCTGGAAAAAATGGGAGAATGGGGAGAAGGTGTTGCTTTAATTTTTGCTTTTGCTTTTCAGTATCTAAATGTATTTTAATTGGCAATAAATTGAATTCTTTTTCCCCAAGTCAAGTCTGGTTTGCCCATGATGGTAATTGGAATGATTTCCCTGTCTTTATCTCCTCCTGTTTTGTCCCTCTATATTCTTGATCTGCTGGCCATGTACAACACACCATAGC
The DNA here is from genome assembly GCA_013398125.1 of Aegotheles bennettii. Lineage (NCBI taxonomy): Eukaryota > Metazoa > Chordata > Aves > Caprimulgiformes > Aegothelidae > Aegotheles > Aegotheles bennettii. The sequence continues at coordinate 118,706 of VZRW01025867.1, forward strand.
TGTATACCTTTCTCTTGTTTCTGGCTACCATTAGCACTGCAGTACTGTCTCAAAGCTCCAGCTCAAATGTGAATTCCTTTACAAAAAATATTTTAAACATACAAATCTTCATTCAGTCTCTGCCAGCCACTAGAACTTAATAAATGTGTAAGCTAAATCTCAAAGAAGCCACCTAAATAACTGCATTAATGAAATTAGACTTCCCTTCTTTCTTTTCAACTCTTACCCAGTATTGCACGTATTTCGCGCTATCCTGCCATTTCCTCAAGAACAGTCTCCAGCCTTGTGTTTAACATTACTAAAATCTGGAGAAACAGTCTCTCCCTTTTTTTCCCCCCTTCCAAATGTGTTTTAATTAGCAAAATCCCTGAGCCTTGAGGAGAGATTTATTACATGCCAGCACATGAATTGATGTTACTTGAGTTCATAACACTTTCTCTGTTATTTCGTAGCCATAATTTACTGCATTCAAGCATCCTATTTGTTTTGCTAGCTACTGATGCATATTGTCCAAACACATCTGTTGAGATCTCTGCTCAATAACAGAGCTCCTGTTGGGAACAGAGCTGAGAGTTGGGAAGTTCTGATGGTCTGCAGCATCTGGAGACATTATACCCACAGAAACAAAGATAGGCAGAACAGGCAGATTCTCTGCTGTCTTATCACACTGAGGGCAACGCTATTCTGATTTGCAGTGTTTAGAAATTCACTTAATGGTATAGGTCTCACTGCAAGAACTAAAAGCATGAGTTAAAGCCTCACACCTTGACCATAATCACCCAAATTAGAAATTACTAGCTGGTTATTCAGGGTGGAAGGTCAGAAGTGATTGTACTTAATGCCAGCTGCACCCCCCCTTAAGGGCTATGACCTGCATAAACTAGTCTATTCCAGCTGCACTAGCCCATAGGATTATGTAGACACAAGGTGTAGGCAGAAGCTCAAATAACTGTCAGGCACAAGGCAGATCTTACTTTGATTTGTGTCTTTCTACCCAGTATTGTTATACACCATACACCAACTACACATGTGCATCCATCCCTCTAATAACAAATTGTCAGGACATTTACCCAGTTAAGCCCTGTCTACTACATTCTTCATGCCTTCCCACTCCTTCAGTCTTTCTCCTCTTTTGTACTCCTGTAACAATCCTTTCTTTCATGTGGGGTGAGATAACACTCCATCCAAACTAACATGGACTTACTGCCTGACACAATGTCTTTGTCAATTCTCAAGGTAAGTCTCTGAGCTTCAGACACAGACCTTGAGCCTGAATGGGTCTTATGGAAAACAGCACAGTGTAAACCAGAATTTTCCACAGTTATCCAGCACTGTAGCATTATAGCTCCCAAATACTGCCACATGGCTCAAAAAGATGCAAAATGCATTATGCTTTATGTGCATATAGAGAAAAACTGTTTGTTTTCCATATGCAGGAACTCTATGAACTCTGTTTTTCTCTAAATAAATTCAGAGGTCCATGACCACATCTGAAAATGGTTCCTGTCATCCCTTCATGTTTCCTATAAAAATCCAGTATGCTACCATAAATGTCAAGAATGAGGCCATATAGTTTCAATTACTTTTTTCAAGAAGATGCCTTTTCAATCACAACTTCTTACTTAAAGGGCAGCTGCTTGGGTCACATTACATGTCAAGAGCCAGACTTCATGGTTATTGAAATTTTCTGTATATGTAAGTCTTAGAAGGCAAGAAAGAACAGACTGTACATAAAAGAGCATTTCATAGTGAGAATTACTTCAGGCACATAAGCTATCACTGAAAGGATGGAAATCTTGAGAAGACTATGCCTATACTTGATGGTTTAGTTTCATTTGATGTGCGTCACTGTGGTCAGAACTGCACAAGATCTACACTTATATTATGCCAATATTCTCTGCAAAGACAGGTGAGTATTAATAGATGTGGTTTCATCATAGCCAAAGGCAACACTTTCTGAAGTCTGTGAAAATGCTCTCAAGGACAATGAAGAATTTGGATGAGGTTGTTTTCTGTGGTTTATCCAAGAACTTAAAGAAAACATAAGCAGGAGGCCTTGCAGATGGCCATGAATACAATACTATTTTTTTGTTGTTTTTATTTTATCAGTTTCTTCCCTAGGCTTCAGTCTAAGAAACTCATCCTTGGAGCCAGCAGGGTCTGGAAGACATGCATCCGATTACAAACCTGAAACAGCAGTGTTGTAAGGCTAGGAAATCTTGCTGTGGTACACTGTATAAACCAAATCTGCCAGGCAGGCGTGGATTTGTATTACTTCACCTGTGTTAGTTCATTATTTAAATGCCTCCTGCAAAACAGATAATTCAGTTCAGCTGCAAAGCTTGCTGGTGAGGTGGTTACAAAGGAAGACTCATTTCCCTATCTATAGTCTTTAACACAACTGAGGGAGTCCATGGATAAAGACTTTCCTGCTTACTCAAAAGAATAATCTCTGTAGCCCCACTGTGGACTTCACATTAGCTGAAGAATCCAATAAGCAGATCTTCTCATTGTTTATTTCCAAAATCCCTTTCCCACTCTGTCTTTATGTAAGGTGTTTCCACGAAGCTGTAATCTGTCCCACAGGAGCAGGTGTGGACCTCTCTATGTAGCTACCTTAAAGTAGCTCATCCTTGCATGCAATGACCTAAGCCAATAACAGTACCAGGGATCACCCCTACCTGTGAAAGGATTCAGGAGAGCTGCCAGTACCTGATGGCTTTCACAAATCAACTCAAACTTTGAACTCTTTTATTAAAAAATAAAAAGGTCTTTCCTTTTTCTGTAATATGAAATTTTAAGAAACTACCAAAAAAAGTTACTTTTGCTTCACAATACTGCCCATGTTCTGAAAAGGAAATCCTGCCTAGATATTTTAAAACATATCTTTATTCACTCCTGAAAAAAGATTTAGGTCCTGTTGTGGTAAACGCAGTTTGCTTGATACAGGTAGTGGTTTGTAAGACTTCTCTTGCACATCCTGTTCTCTGAACTGAAGCAGAATGAAACAAAGCTAGTTATGGAAAACTTAGAATGAGTTAATTTTTTGTGGTTAGGAAGTGTACTTCTAGCTGGGGAGAGGCACGACTGACGGCACATGGAGCTTCCAGGTAACACCATTTTTCAGAGATTTCTTAAAAATACTTTGCTAGTTAATATCCATCTCACTAATGTAAGAGATTGCATTTCTCTTTGTCTTCTAACACTGTTCTTCACATGCACTGCCTTCTAGAAGTTCATCTTTTTATGCAGTTCATGTTTAGGGAATTGTTTTTATCACAGCCATTTGCCATGAAAATACAAAACAATAATTTAGGATCAAGTTTTTAAGTGATGAGGAAAAAATTAAAGTAATTAAACATTTAAAATTAAAAACTACTATCACTGTTCATCTGTTATGATAGTAACAGTAAAAACAGCAATACTGAAAATATTACTGCTGATTTTTTAGCTTTCCAGGAGTCATCTCTGTGCCCAACCTGAAACTGGACTACAATAAAATGTGCTATAAAAACTCACATGGAATTTATATCTCTGTGTCAGAACTGTTGAGTGAGAGCTCTGATGGACATAACACTATGAGCATGAAATAGTTATAACTAGAACTGGTAGACAGTATCATCATAACACACATATTAGAAATGTATTATAATGCACTTCCCAAGGGCACAAATGTACTAAAAATACTGTGATACCACAATTCAGAAGTGGGGATTTCAAAAGTAATTTAGTAAACAATGGGAAATGCAGGTCCTGAGACTCATCATGGGTATAACCAATGAACATTGCCATGAAGTCACAGAAAGTACAGCTCAGGCAAATGTGGGGGAAATTATTCAAGCCAGTATTGCACAACAGAAAATATAACCAGGGAAATCAATAGGAATTACTATAAAATATTGATTAGTGGTTAAAATGTGACATAAAATTTGACAGTTTTAATTAATAGTTTGGAAAGCAAAATATCAAATTCACAAAGAGATCAAGAAGTGTTTTCCAGATGTCAGGCATCAGAAGCATATGAAGTAAATGGTAAATCTGATAAAATATCATAAAATAAATTATTCAAGTGAATAAATTAAGAAATTACAAGAAAATTACATAAATTTTGATTGTTTGTTTGTTGTTTGTTTGTGTTCTTTTTAATTCATAAAAGTTAGTCATAAGTAACCTACCTTAGATCTTCATTTTTAAGGTAGAAAAGGTGAACCATTATCAAGATGTTCAAGCATTATTAAGATGCTCATAGAGAAGATGCAGGAATGACTTAATTTTGAAAGTGACTTTCTCAATCATTTCTTTACTGATGTAAGTTATCTTTAAACAATAACGATAATAAAGAAGGTAGATTTCTTCAGTGGCAATAATCGTGGAAGTCCACATCTCTGTTGACTATGAAAGTGTTACTTTCTAATTTGTTCATCTTGTACAGGGTTATGTAGCAATCCTCTAGGATTGAGAATAAAAGAAAATACTCTCCCTCCTAGTCCTGTCCAGACACTGAGGAAATGTAGAGCCTGATCTTCACCTCCTATGCAATTGACTGCATTGCCTGTGCTTTCCTCAACCCACCAGCTCATCCTGCAGGGGGTTATACCTACAGTGGCCATGTGGTGTAGAACAGACATGCAAGTACTATATGTAATTCATCAATCACCATCTTAAGGCAGCCTCCACATCACAGTTGACTTCATTTGTGTAGGATGAAATTCATACTGAAAGAAACAGGACATGGCTAGAGACTGGGGAACACTAACCTTGCACTGTGTTTCGGTCTGGCGATATTACAGGCACTTGTGAGTTAGGAGTGTAGCATCTAAAATAATGTGACAGCCAGGAGAGCGTAAAGAAAGCTTTGAACCTTTCTGCATGCCAGACTTCTTTTTTGTGCATTTTGGATAGACCTAGAGAGCTGGCTTGGATAACCTGAGCCAGGTCAACCTAGACTATCATTTTCAGAATTAATTACAGCACTTTGTGAAGAAATAGAACAGTCCTGTTATTTTAGCTCTACAATAGATAGACTTTGTTTTCTGCATTATTTAGGAGTGTCTGTGACAATCATTGCTTACCATGCAATTTGAAATTTAGCTGAGGTATTTGACATTTTTGTTCTCCTTCTCTACTTTCAAGATCTCCTACTATTTCTTCTGTTTGCATCACACAATATTTTTGTCCAAATATTGCCCTGTTAATTTTTCAGTGATTTAATTTCTCAGTGGTCTTGCAAATCTTCATTATTAAGAAATCAGAGATCAAGCTACATTATTATTTTTCTGCTCTTTGGCAGGTTAAAAATGCTTCTGAGATTCACCTCTGGGATAAATTCTGATATACACATATATATGTGTGTGTGTATATATATATATAAAAATCTCATTTATCAGATGCTTCTATGAATATCAGAGACTACAAGCATATCAAAGGTAGTTTTAAGAGTTGTTTACAGATTGTGCCATAGACAAAACAGAAAACCAGTTTGGTTCTTCTCATACCCAGCAATTTTTCTTTCCTTTAGAACATGGTTGTGAAAACAGAATGTTTAAGGTGGTAAAGTTGCAGGCTTGACCTTTAAATCTTTAATTATGAACTGTTAAATAACCACAATATTTTCTTTAGGTCCCTTACTGGTTTTAATTGCATAGTCTTATTCTATTGTTGTTCTATTCTAACCATTTCTGCTGGCTGGTGGAGTGGGATGAGGAACTAGATGTGCTTTGTTCTAAGCCTAACTTAATGCAATTATGGAGTGTCATGAAATTGAAAAAGAAAAAATACAATGTCCTGAACCTGGGATGAGTTAACTCACTGCAGTGGTATAGTCTAGAGACTGACCAGCTTTAATAGCAGCTCTGCTGAAAAGGGCAGGGGTCTTGGTTGACAATATGCTAAACATGAGCCAGCAGTGTGCCCTGTCAGCTAAAAAGGCCAACAGCATCCTAGACTGAATTAATTATTCTCCTTTACTTGGCTCTTATTAGACAGCATATGTAAACTGGCATCCAGTTTTGTACCCCCAAATACTTCGGGGGTAAAGATGAAGATAGACCTAAGCAAGTGTGTTTAGCAAGACACCACCAAGACGGTCAGGAGCTGGAGCAATTGTTCTGTAAGGAAAAGAGGGGGGATTTGAGCTTCTTCATCTGGGGGACCTAACAGAAGCCTGCCTGTGTTTACTGGGAGGTTAGAAGAAAAAGCCAAGCTTTTCACTCAGGAAATAATGGCTGTAAACTGGAACAGGGAAGGTTCCAACTGGACTCAAGGACAAAAAAAAAATTCTCTGAAGATAATTAAGCATTTAATTAGGTTACCCAGAGAAGCCACAGAATCTCTTTCCTGGCAGATTTTCAAGACGAAACTGGACAAAGCCCTGAACAATGTGGTCTGAATTCAGTGTCAAACCTACCCTGCGCAGAAGATTGGACTAGAGACCTCCCAAGGTCCCTTTCAACTTGAATGTTTCTGTATTTAAATACCACCAATGTATTTGGAGTCAGTTAGGAAACAAGAAATAGATTTCTCTCAAAATAATTGAAGAAAACATTGATTTTTTTTCCCCATTTTTAAAAGCATGCTTTGGAACAAGTCAAAATACCATGACTTGCAGGCCAAGAAAGAGTTTTATGAAGATGAGACAAACATAAGTAAATAGGCAAGAAATTACTATGTTTTAGAGCACTATCCTGTTACTCAAATGCCATTTCAGCATTGTAGCTAATTTGAGGCTCATGCTGTCCCTCTGAAGTGTTCCTCTGAAATATGCTCAGTGCAGTACAAGCAATAGCTGATTTTTCCTGTTCCTGCCATGACCCATCTTTTGCCTATGCTTGCTTTTAAGTTTGGCAGACATTGTCAATGTAAGAGACCTCCCTTCAGTAAGAGCCCAGGGGGTAGGTTAGTTTTGGCAGGTGGCTTCTCCTGAGGCTCATCCACTGTGTCCTCCCTCTGTAATCCCCAACTGGAACATACAGGGTATATTTCCCCATATTTCCCCACACATAACACTACTACAGTGCAGACTTCCATATCTGAGCTACTCAATGTATCTTCCATGGAAGTGCCTTATGATCAGTGGAACCACAAAATATACAGATATCCATCAACCTACTTTAGAACTCTACAGTGAAATGAGATTTATCATAGTGCAGGTGTCTGCATTTGCCAGAGGGAAAATCCCCATGTCATTTACATTATGCTCATATTGAAACTGGGTCTTTCATCTCATCTAGAATGTGAAAGCATGGTAAATTGTGCTATGGCATCCATTTAGCACTCCCATACAACTTATGGCTACTGGCAAGCCAAGCTAGAATTTAATCAATATGCGAGAAAAGGGGAAGGTATTTGTAAGCCACTGGCATTCTCCCAAACAGTCCAGTTCCCACAGATGAGATGCTGTGTGAGTTCCCTCCACAGTAACACTACATTTCAGACCCAGTTCAGCATTCAGTCAAGTTCATGCTCTTATGACAAACCACAGACATTCTTTCCAGCAAGTTTCCACTGCTCTTTACTATGTCATTTGTGTTGAATTTTCCTGTCATAATTAAATATCATAATTAAATATTTTCTTTCTATTTTTATTAATTTATTTCAATTTATCTTTCCTGCAATACGGGGAAATTAACTCAGCTATTGGCAGACCTTCTTTTTCATTCCAGTCTCACCACTGAAATCTTTCAAATACTGATGAAAACTAGGTAATTTTCCTTCTGTCTTCATCCCTCAAGGGATGCCATAGAGCACTGTGTAATTTGTATGCACCTCTGAAATGACATAATATGGACAATTTTCTCAGTTTATAAATAAAAATGTGCCTTCACATTCTCACATTCCTTCAATGGTCCATCTTGTAAACTCAACTTTTTCTGAAAATTATTATCTCTTCTCCCTCACTTATGTTCTTCCTTTTTTTAAAAAAAAAAAGTCAGCTCTGCAGCTCTGCTGGTTTACAGAGTGGCAACGTTTCAGACAGCATTAGAATTGTTTTTATATATTATCCTGAATAACTATGGTTAAAATAAGGATTCTTCATCCTTTAGGAAAACCATGACAGTAAAGGAATTTTAAAACTTTTTTTTACTATCAAAACTATTAGGAAACTTTCTGGATAAAATTATATGCTGTCAAAAGACAGCTTATGTTTCAGAAGGTATACTATCTCATTTCCAAAAGAAAAAGGCCACTGGAGGTGACAGCATGGCTGTATTAAGACATAGAACAATGTTGCCTTTTATTGCAGTAGGATCTAGATTTTGCTCTTTTTTGTTTAAGTGAAAAAAAAATATATTGAAAATAGTGACAAAATCTTGGGTAAAGTTGATATCTAAGATAAATACAAGACCTACATGATTTCCAGTGATCTGTGTTTCCCCATATATTTGGGGATAATATCTTTTTCCTAAACATATTTGTTTCTGTTTAGGCAACAGTCCCTGCAGAATATGGGGGAATCTAGAGTTAGACAGTTCAAGGCACTTCACTTCACAGAAGAGGCCAATCTTCTCAGTACCTGCCTTCAGTCAACTGAGAAAGAAGGGATGTCCCAAAAGGGTGACAGGAGTCTAGCTTAATCTAGCTTAGCCTAGACAAAGTACCTTCCTCAACAGCCACTTAAAGTTAAGAAATGTGAATACCACTTCTCAACCTTTAATCTGAACACATTGTTCTCTCTGTGGCTGTCTTCAATTTGCAGTGGAGTAAGCTAGGAGAGAAAGTTCATTACTTTCCTCTTAATCATGGAAATGCAATGTGGCGGAAGCTGAGCAGAACCCCAGGGTAGTTGTAACCCTCACCTCACCACAAACCACACTTCCTGAAACTCTGCACCAATATCTTTCAGCTAAATACCAGTTGAAACACTTTATGCAACAATACCATGTTTCTTATTCAAGAAAGGGGAAAAGATAAAGTCATTGGAATCTCTTACAACATCTTTCGTGTAACATCACCTTCATCAATAACAAAGAACTGCCAGGTTATACCTCTCTGCTCTTAAAGACACCTCACTAATTCAAGCAAAAGAGTATCCTTTATTCTGAAAAAACATTTATGGGAATGTGGCACAGCTGGAAGCTATATACAGGCCTTGGAAATTATTGTCAGCAGGATATCAGTTAAACAGGTGTATGGTGATGGCTAGGACATATAATAAACTCATTAAGATTAGCTTCAGTATCAGTAACAAAGATTTTAGTGTTTCAAATATCTAGATCTTTGGGCTTGAAATCTGTTAATTTTTTTTTGTTGAGATCTAACATCATCTATTTTGATATACATGCTAAGAAAGAATGCAGATACAATGAGATCTTCCAAAGATGTGACTTGACTGGAAAGACACCTAAAGAGACTAACAGCTGGTGGGAGCCAATCTCCTAAGGTCTCCTTATCTGGTGCCTCCCATCTGGGTTGCATCTGGAGAAGAAAACTTAACCTATATGCTTGCAGTCACCTCTGTTCATCTCCACTGCCTAAAGTAGTGGCTTTAGGGAGACTATGTTCTTTAGGCTAGGTATAGCTTGAGTGAATACTTCTACAGGGAAAAATGCAAGTTGTTCCAGTTTTCCTCACTGTAGAGACCAGCTCATCAGCATCTTATAAAGATTGTTAAAGATGGAAGAGGCATTCCTATAAAAATTGTTTTCACAGAGACTACTGGCAGATATTTCTGCTCAAAGTTTGAGGCCTGGCAGTTAGAAAAGATCCTGGAAGATAAAGATGTGGGTGTAATTGTTGTCAGCCATTTGATGGATTGTACTATGATTGACCATTAGTAACTAATATATATTAAAAAAAAAAAAAAAAAGCTGTGAGAGGCAAATGTGACACTAGGAGGTATCAGACAAAGTAATTCCAGAGAGACAGAGTAGTTGTACATGCCCTAGTTTGACTATATCTAGAATATAGTGGCATGTTTCTGTTAAGGAACACTGAACTCCTGCTAGAACTGATGCAAAAAAGGGCAACTTGATGTGGGGAATGAACATATTTTATTGCAATGAGAAACTCAAAATCACTTTTTTCAGTCCAGACGAAAGAAGACCAAGCTGAGGTATAATTTCCCTGCAGAAATACTTACAAGAGAGCAAGACGAATCATTTAGGGCAATGCTGGTGAAAGAACAACTGATCAGAAGTTACCAAGTGTAAGTTTAGGCCTAGTTAAATCAGTTTGATTTATCTGAGTGAGTTTCAAAGGCAGACTTGAGAAAGAAGAAGGGACAAAATTCATAAGTAACTTTAATGCATATGTAAGCAGGACATTATTATTGTGGCTGCCTCCAGGATGGGAGGATATCACTTGATGACTCAGTCCTATGTTTCTGTCTGTCTCCTATTAATCCTTGGCTTTGAAAAAACAACAGCAAGAAAATGCTGTAGCTAGAAGCTAATTTGAAGCTTAAGATGTTTTTGCATCAACTATGTAGGCTATAAATGGAACAACAAAATAGCAAAAGGTTATGTTTGGCCAGGCTAAAAATAAATTCCATCACTAAAAGAGAACTGTTACTCAGCAGAAGCTAGACTGGTATTTAACAGTTTTTAATGGCCATTGAGATAAAGAAAATCAACACCTGGGATACTTGCCAATATTTCAAGATACTCCTACCTTTTACATGACTTCTGTCTCCATCTCTGCCACTCCACTCAAAGTGAAAATGTTTTCAACTTCATCCTGCTTCTCAGATGCAAATTGTAACAGCAGACAATAGCAATCCATTAAAGTTTTGTTTGGTTGGCTTGGGTGTTTTTAACTTCTGATTCAAGTTTTATGAATGTACTAAATATTCACATATATTATAGAGGATAATATATGTGAAAACAGCTTTCTATTTTAGGAATATGGAAGTCTGTTGTTACTTATCTTTTTCAGACTTAAAGAAAAGTGTTCCATGTGACAACAACAGGTTGCTGATGAAGGGATGATAGCTCCCTGGATAGACTGCAGTGAATGAGCTCAAACTTAGAGTAAAGGGTGAGCACTACTGAAGGGGTCAGTGCAGGAACTTAAGATTGCAGCTCTACAAGGTGCTCAGGTGAGTGGTTCTACATTGCAATGGCCAAAGCTGAAACCTTTCTGTTGGTAAAGCAGCATGTCAGTGAGGAATGATCAGCAAGAGCCCCTTTCTAGCAACTGGCTGTTGGGAGTAAACATGGCTGCACCAGGACACGTCGGCATCAGAAGAGAAGCTTGTCTGGCTTCTTTGGGAGAAGCCTCCTGGAGACTTGCCAGAGACCTCAATCCCATATTCTCTGATCCAGCATAGACACTCAAGAACATGCTTAATTTTAAGCATATGAGTACTCCTATGGACATCAATGGGGTTGTTAATGTGCCTAAAGTTAAATATGTATCAAGTGCTGTGCTGGAATGGGGCCAAGAACTCAAAAACTTGCAGGATCAAGGTTTGGCTAAAGAACAGAGAGTCAAAAAGGAGACAAAAGCTGAGAGATACAGAGTTGCTCTCATGCCCTCTTGTGTCAGTCCTTCATGGAAGCAAGCCCTGGAATAAACCCTCTATTATAGTAAAAGTTAAAGGAATACCTGTACAGAAACCTTAAACCCTAAAAGATACTATAAACACTCTAATTTTACAGCACACAACATCTTTTGATTTTAAGATTATATTACATTTTAAAGCAGATACAGTGATGTCACTGCTGGAAAACATCACAAAAACATTGCAGCAACAGGCATCTCTTTCAACAGATGCCTGGTTGACTCACTCTCACAGCTGCAACAAAGTAGTCCAATGTGTTTCTGCAAAGCATTCTTGCTTGTGAAGTCTTTATTGGGACACTCTGACTGTAGGGAATACAGACGCTTTTCATTTCTTGTGGCAGTCAGAAAGTTTCATTGAATATTTCTGAGCTCTCAATCTCTTCCAAAACACATGCTGAATTTCCTGGCACTCTTCCTTAAAATCTGGTCTGTGTTTCTACCCCTGTCCCCTCTCAGATTACTTTATGCGCACATAAATTTAAAAAAAAATGTTTAAATTTTTAAAAGCATTCTGATATTTCAAAATTTATTTATAACTGGTTTTCCAAATTTTGTGAATTTTTATATGCAATCACTTTTATGTTTAAATGATTTGTATTCTGAACTTTTCACCAGAATCCAGCAAAGTTAAAATCAAAACATTTGTACTTTCGCTATAAGTAATGCAACACTGCCAACTAGAGGCATTGGGAACCATCAAATTCTTGTCTTATGAACCACATCAATAAACTTAAAGGGTTGTATAACCAGAAATACTGAAAGATTGTTATTTACTCCACAGAAATCTCACCCAAATCCTGGATCTACAGTGGTCTTTGCATTTAATTTTCATTAGATTTTGATATTTCAATAAGTCATTTATTGAATCCAAAGAGCATATCACATCATCCAGAAATGCAAACATAATCAAGTCAGATCTCAAATTAATTCAGGTTCCTTAAAGAGTTACAGAGACATTCTAACAGCTTTTGGAAATATACCTCCACAAGTCATTGCAAGTATTAAAAAAAAATTTTGTAACTTTGAGGTCAAAATAAGTCGTAGATATCATCTTCTCAACCCACAATTTAAGTAAGACTTCATAATCTATTGGAATATAGAAATCAAAATCTATTCAGGTGGGCTAATAATCGATTTCTGTAAGTTTTCAGCTCTGTAAGATGGCACACACTTTGAGGAGGAAAGTATTTGTTCACAGCTGAAGCAGTAAGACTGAAAGTAGAGAAAACATGCACTTGACAAGAAAGGTTTAGTTACTACCTGCCGCATGTGATTCCTTGACGTGTATGTTCTTGCTAGATCACTGTGTGAGCAAAGACTCAATATGAAGATGCCAATGTTGATACACCATGCACAGACTGGAGCCTCCTGGGCTCCGCTTTGTGGCCCCTGCTCTCTTCCCTGCCATGCCCATATTGGTAAGGCACAGCAGCATGTAGCTGCCAAGTATCTGGTAAGAGAGAGCTGGAGCAGAGGACTGAGACCTTCTGAAAGTACTCATGCCAACTAAGACCCAATGAAACCTTGGTAAAAGAATCATTCCAGCTGCCTTCCATCCCTCCTCTGCCATATCACTAAATCAAATGCAACCCTGTGTGTAGGTAGAATCTGTGGGTAGGGAGAAAACCAAGAGGCCTAAAGGTGTTCCGTATTTCCAGGCTTATCTGCTATGCTCCAGACTTACAGGGTGCAGGACATACAACTCTCATCTTTTATAATTAAGGACTGCAAACAGAGAACAGCCTGGGGACCTGTACTTGTTCCAGGTCCCTTTGGAAAGCTTTTTCCAAGGGACTCTTCTGAGATGGCAAAATAAAAACAGGCAGGTGGCAACCCTTTATACCACTTCGCAGCAGCCAGCAATCTGGCCAGCCACGGGAAGGGAGCATGCTGCAACCCTCCTCCATGCTGGCAGTGCATGCCCTGGGGTGCACCAGGAGCTTGGGAGGCCAGAAAGGCTTCCAGGGCTTCCCCTTGCTATTGGTCTGCATTGATATTCAGATGGAGAGACACCTGGTTCTAAATAAACATGGCTTTTGTTCAGCAGAAGCCTAGAGGATTGTTTGAAACTGCATGGCTAGAACCACGGTGTAACAGGAAGATCTGCTGGTAGAAGTGCAAGCTCTGCCTGTCAGAGCTCACATGGCATTGAATAAACACACTGTCCAGAACAGTTTGTACTTTTGAATTGAAGGGAGGAGCCAACACCATCCAGCATGAGTTTCCTTTTATTTACCAAAACACATTTATTCTGTAAATCTCAACAAAACTCATGAAAAATAATAAGTTACATTTTTCCCCTGACAGTTTTCAAAGCTTTATATCTATAAAAGTGTCTGGGAAATCTGAGAAGTCTAGAGAGCAGGACAATAATCTCGTTGGGAATTGGAAGCCAATAGACAGTAGTGACTCACAGAGGCACAGAGATGCAGAGCAGCTGACAGCAAGGTGCCAATTAAGCCTGGAACCAAGTTTTCCAGGGCTGTATCACAGGGCAGTTTAAGGATTGAGGAGCCAGAAATGCAGATAAAACCCGGGGGGGGTGGGGGTTGGAGGTGACAGTACTGGAATAAGATGAAGGTTTAGAAGTGAAAGCATAGACACTGGCCTAGAAAGCAGAGGTTTGCAGCCAGTACAAACCACTGTAAAAACTAACTTAGTAAATATCTTTCCAGTTCTATTATGCTTATGTTCCACAACAATGTCTTTACAGGAATACAAAGCTAAAAAGTACAGCGATCCAGTGGAAGCAAACCACTGGGGCTCAGGCAACACTGGAGTAGTTTGTTCACTTGAGCGTTACCTAGAGCTCTGCTTTTAAGAAGGCAAAAAGAAGGTGCATCTGTTGCCAATCAGTTTGTAATACCAGAAGTGACATTTCCACAATGGTGACTATTTTGAAAGACACATGCAGAAACAAAGCAGCATGTCATACCTAGATTTCTGTAAATGGCTTTATTGAAATGAACCAGAAATTTTCTAATAATGATTTTTGGCTGTCAGTCAAAATCTACAAACAGACACTTGCATTTATTCATTTTTTTCTTTGGCAGTGAAAGCCAATGCTCAGCGCTCTAAGCCCAAAGTACAGTTCTCGGCTCTGGTACTTTCTGCTGCTTGATTGTGCCCTGAGGTCCTGACCCACTCCACACCTGTGTTAGGAGCCAGAGGTACCTCTCATCCATGAAACTACATGCTCTGTGAAGCTTTCTCATATTGTTTAGTGTAAAATTTGCTTGGGCATGGTGTTCGTGTAATCTCCTAATTAATTTTGTATTGATTTGCAAAGGCACATTGGGCATGCGTAGAAGTCTTTTGCAGAGTTATTAATAGATGTTGCAGGAACAACACTGAATTACAGCTATCAGATGAACTGTGCTCTCATCCCTTGCTTACACATGAGCTAAGGCAGAATTACACAGAGTAAGAACTTAGTCAGCAAACTCTGTTTCTCGGAAAGGAGACCAACAGCAAGTGTTTAACCCTCCAAATCAGCCCATGATGATCAGTGTTGCACCTAGTGAGCACTAGCTGGAGGCACCATCTTTAGCTAAGACAGACCCAAGAACTCTTCCTCTTCTTATCATCCACATTTTTAATCCTAATTAAAAGTTAGCTAAGTTCTGTTTCAACTATTATTATAAGCTGCTTATGTATATTCTCCTGAATGAATGTTTCATTTAAGAACCATATTTATACTCACAGACATACTGTTCCAAATTGTGGAGCTACAAGAGAGCTTTCTGTTCATGATTTAGTCCTCTGCCCTGCAGATGCAGCTGGATTTCACTGCCAAGCCTTGTACATAATTTGCTAGACAGTAGTCAGGTTTGTATATCATTTGAAAGGGCAAAGCATGTTGAAAGGAAATATGCGGGCACAAAATATTATAATATTAAATCCTAGAAAGGCATTATAATAATTGAACAAGTGCATCAGAATTCATGCAGCCAGTTAAGCCACTCTGAAAACTGCTACCTCCTATCTTACCGTGATGAACAGAAAAGCTTTCGGGATGCCAGGGTAAAACTACCTATATTTACACCTATATTGTGACAGAGAAAACTAACCATTCTGACTGCCAAGGGAATTTTCCTTTGTAATATTTACAAACAAAAGGCCTTCAAGTGTTTTCACAATTTTGTCTTCATAAGGCTTTGAAAAATGACACTACAGGCAATCCTTGCTTACTCCACCATGCACTTGAGTTACATTCTTAAGACAGTTATCTTTAGCAGGGCCAAAAACAAAGAAGAAAAATCAACTTACCTTTGTGCCCTGTTTAATATCATTCTGAATGTGGCCCCAGCAGTTTTTAAAAGCAGATCTAGGAGCTCTCTGTGATATCAAATTTCTGAAGTAAAAAAAATTAGTCAAATATTGCAATTTTGTCCATCCTCATTTAACTCATGATAAGTCTTTCCACACATATGCCTTTAAAATTGTAAGGATAATATAGTAAATGTATATCACAAATTAATTTTCATGACATCTTAGTTACTGATGCAGTGAAATAAGTAACAGTATTACCCTCTGCAAGTCTCTGCCCTGGTATTTTTTTGTTTATTTTTTTGTGAAGGTAGTTGAGCTAGAGAATTCATTTTATCAGCCTGATATCTTGCCTGATCTTGGCTGGTATCCTGCCTCCCCAAGGCAGGAGAGGTGTTCCCTACAGCATGGTTCACTGAGTAGGGTGAAGAACAAGGACAGCTTTTGTAATTGCTACTCTCCCAAAGTGGATATGCTTTGCCATGCAGAGCCACAGCTGAACTCCACATGGCCAAGTGAGCTGCTGCTGTGGGAAGTTCAGCCAATGGGTCTCAGTTTCTGCCTGCCCAAAGGTGGGTGCAAGAGGGGTGGTCAGGCTTCAAGGAACTTTATGATTTGCACAGGACATACCGTTTCAGCAGGGTGTAATGTACCTCAATGCCCCACCATATCACTTCAAGGTACCAATGAACCAAAGAGTGTCTGGACTCATACTATACACTCAGTATAGTCTTCCACAGTGATGGGATTAACCGCACTAAGGTTAGAGTTGAGTGTACTGATTTACTAGCAGATTCTCAGGTTGCTCAGACACCTCCTAAAAGTCAATGCCCAACACAAGTAGGAATCTTTAAAAATCCAGGGGAAAATTTTGGCATCACCCAAACACAAACTAACTGACTTCCACAGGGCAGGTATTTCACTCCCAGCTTTCACAACAGTATGGTCCAAGCAAACAAGCAACAACACTATCAAAATTCATACCCTTAGGACCTTTGTGGAACACCTCACAAAGAAAAAGAAGAAAGTTTTATATAGGAGTAACTCACCACTGACATCTGAATCCTTCATTCCCTTTTCTTTCCACCATCAGTGACGCTAGTCCATTTTTTCTGCTCTTTTTAAACCCAGAGTCTTTTGTCTTGCTGTCATAAAGGAGGGAGCTGATACTGTCAGGCTTATAAAACAAAGGGTCAAACTATTTGTTTCCATCTGCTGAAGAAATGCGATCAGGGTTTAATGTGATTGAGCTGGAAACCTTCTCTGGCTTCCTGCAGCAAGACCAGCTTGCTTGCACCAGCCAACAGCATGGCCAGCAGGCTCCTCCTAGCACATTTCACCAGGTCTGCTCCACTTCTTAAGCTATAATGCTTACAAAATTAGGATAGTTTGACTGATAAACCAAACAAAATGTCTACATCACAGATACTAAAACAGAAAACATTTTTTAAAAGGTCTTAATATTCTTTTTTATTACCATAGTGGAGACGTGCTTCACATCATTATTCTCTTCATATCTTCCCCTGGGCTGAGGGAGCTCGCAGAGGTCATTGCTAAGCCACTCTCCATCATCTTTGGTAAGTCATGAGCAACAGAAGAGGTGCCTGAGGACTGGAGGATAACAAATGTCACTCCAGTCTACAAGAAGGGCAAGAAGGAGGACCCGGGTAACTATAGACCGGTCAGCCTCACCTCCATCCCTGGAAAGGTGATGGAACAACTTGTTCTTGGCACTATCTCTAGGCATATCAAGGATGAGGGGGTCATTAAGAGTAGTCAACATGGCTTTACCAAGGGTAAGTCATGTTTGACCAACCTTATAGCCTTCTATGAGGAAATAACTAGGTGGATGGATGATGGTAGAGCGGTAGATGTGGTTTATCTCAATTTCAGTAAGGCATTTGACACTGTCTCCCACAGCATCCTCATAGATAAGCTGATAAAGTATGGGTTTGGTGATCAGGTAGTGTGTAGGGGTAGGTCAATGGCATGTAATGAACCAGCTACGTGATAGCCT